>JAODGC010019645.1:11581-25325 GCA_027574925.1 Ecitoglossa quadriceps | reverse complement strand
GTTGGTGTGGGGGGGGGGGGGGGGGGGGGGGGGGGGGGGGGGGGGGGGGGGGGGGGGGGGGGGGGGGGGGGGGGGGTGGGGTAGTGGGACGAAGTTGGCAAGTTATTGGAAATCGTCGTAAACGCGTGAAGGATTCAAGTTTGTTAAGGGCACTCATCCGCACGGTACATTGAGTGACTAATGGCGTATAAAGGAATTTTGCATTATTTCTGCGAGCAGCAATCGATTACGTGGAGAATGAAAATACTTTGCTTCATCATTTTTGAAGTCAAATGAAGAAAGTCCATGTAAATGGAATTTACAGAAAATTTTAGACTAGTAACTTAGTATTCTGGAATATAATTCATATTTCACAAAGATTATTATATCTTGTGGATAGTAATTAGAATAAATCGATTTAAATAGATTCTCGATACCTTGAACCAGAGTTTCTAGAACTTTCTTGCAAAAAATATAATATTTTTTACTTGAATACCAAATTCGATAATGGAAATATTACAGTTTCCTCTATTTGTGACGGAAGCGAAAGAATACTAGAGTCAAGTAGGTATCGATACTTTTAAGTATCGATACCTCAGTGGTATTGATAATAAATATATTAAATTCGACCATTTGCCTCAATTCTCATGTTTGTTATGTATGTCTCACTAATTCCCATTTGTCTCTAATGATTTAGGTATTCAATAAAATGAATTAATTAGCCACTTAATACCTTGCTATACAAAATAGTTTTAGCATCGATACTTTTAACAAGAATATTTAGAACTTTTTTATTGGTCACTTAACTGGTCAACCCTGTTAGTGTAGAAATTGAATAGGATACAAGTAGGTATCGATATTTTTAAGAATCGATACTTTCAAGTATCGATACTTTCAAGTATCGATATTTTTAAGTATCGTTATTACAGTGGTTTTAGTATTTATAGAATATGTATATAATAAAATTTGAACCCATTTGCCCCAATTATGATGTTTTTGTTATCTTTGCCTTAGTAATTCAGGCATTTTTAAGCTCCCTTCGAACAGTTTAAAAGTGATCCATGTTTGTTTGAATGTATTTCTTTTCTCCCCTAGCAATATGCGCAAACACCGCACAATCATTGAAACTAATTGTTTTTTTTTTCTTTTTGTTTTAGGACGAAGTAAGTCAATAATCTCGCACGAGGAGCAGAACTCTAAACCGAATCGGAGCGCTTACGACGAAGCGATTCGCAATTTCCGCGCCGTCGCTGAAATCGCGAACCATTCTAAAGCAATTCCAAAACGGATTGCACTTGCAACATAAACGTTCCGAACCCAAGAGAGCGTCTCATGGAGGGATAAAGTGTTTGTGCTCAAAAGTCGATCGCATTGCTGCGTAGAAACCCGGCACTGACGCAATTCGAGAGCGCACTTTAATTGCACCCAGTTTTAAAAAAAAATTTTTTTTTTAAGTTTTATTACTTGCGAGTACTAATTTTAACACATTCAATTTGCGCATTGTGGTTTGTCGGCGCGTCCGTCGTGGGGCGCTGCGTTTGTTTTACACCACACTCGTACTTCGTTTTACTACTTACAATTATCGTTATTATTCTGCACGTAATTGCGCTCTTATGGAGATAATTAGTGTGCACGTCACTTTTTTTCTTTTCTCATGCTTTCGGCAGCGAGTTGGATTAAACGTATCAACATTTTTCTTGGACCAACCGCAGCTTTCCACGGGGACGGACCATTCATCGCAATTACTTTTACACCCAGCTAATTAAGCCAGCTCGTCTAAATTACGAAAAATAAAATGTATTTCCTTCAAGCAGTCTTCTAAAAGGTTCGAATGTCCTTTTTAACACGGTGTCTTCGACATTTTGAAATATTTTGTGACCTAACCTTGTTAGTGCTGAGAATGCTGTTGATAGGCTTTAAGAAGTCAGAAATCGGTTTTATACTCAACATAATTTGCATCTCATTTTCAAAATGTTGGAGAATGGCAAAAAGAAGCTTCATGTTCTTATTGACTGCTTGCCTACGTCATAGAACAGTGGAAGCTCTTGGAAGACATAATAATGACTAGGATGACTTCGGATGACTTGAACGTCTCAGGAATTCGCTAATTGCTAGCCTTACATTTAACGGCGGACCAATAAAACTGTCACTCGCGAAAATTCAAATTACCAAAACGTGCCCACGCCTATGCAAACGACAGTCTGAATTGGGCCCTTTTGCGCACGTTGCAGTTTGGCTCAAGTCCCGAAACGCAAAAGGCGTTTGAAGGGATCGTTACGAACTGGCAAGAGGGTTGCCTCGAGGGAGCTGTAATTAGTTGCTGTAATCCTTCTGCTAGGAGTGTAACTGTGACATCATGAAGTCACGCCGACTTATACCTGCAGCGGCGGCCGGAGTGATGCGGACAACTTAAGAGGAGAAGGATGAGTGTCTTTGGGTTAGCCCACAATCTAAAGGACTTTTGAGGTAACACGTAATGAAGTGCCTTTTAGAGAATTTTAATATGGCTGCATATCGTTTAAAAATTGTTGTTGATTTGTGAGTTAATTAAATATGCCAGCCACTTTACGCTTGAATTTCACGCATTTTTTACTTTGCCTTTATCAGCACGTAATGTTATATGCTTGCAAGCTTGACACCCTTGGCAACGCCGGGACAGGGGATGTGTGGAATTTCAATTTCAATTCGTTGCACCATCGACGTGTCATTCATGATAAGACCACATCAACGCGATGAAATTTATTTCGTCTAGATAATGATTTCTATGCTGTCCTTTTGCTTGTAGGGGTAGTATGTTTGAGGTTATCTCGACTCTTGGTAATTTTGAGCAATACCCACCAAATAGACAGTAGACAATGGCACAAGATTTAAGTAGAAATTAATATCAGTGCAATTGAAGTGAGAGGCTGGAAAAAAAAAATGGTTTTAAAGTTGTTAGGTGAATGTATTATGCAACCAACGGCACGGGCGTTGCTCTACCGGACAAGTCAAGTACTAGCATATCCTTGACGAGCGCATACTTTAGATTTAACGTCATGGTGTGCTTAGGAGTGGCAGGGTGGATATAATCGGATTACTTGTTATATTCTCAAAAGTTTATGAATGCAAATTCTCCAGTATTATTTAAATTTGGTGCAAAAAATTACAAAGCAAGTGATGTTTGTTATCGGTACAATCTTGGTGTTGTTTTGCGCTGCGGAAATTATAGTATTTGAAAAGAGGTTTTTTTTTTATTACTTTTTTTAAGGTTAGTCGTTTTAAAGTAATGTACTACTAATGGAAGAATACTAGGCAACCAAAGTAGCTCGTTATCGCTAGCTGTAAGGAACCATGCTGCTGCTAAACTTGTTTAATTCAACGATAAACCAAATAATGATAATTTCTCTGATGAAGAGTATGCTTGAATTCCAATCGTGTTTTTCAAAGATATTAAATTGATGTTTACACTGAATTTGGTCGACTGAAACATTTCTTGCGGCAACTTTTAAACGTGAATCAAATCGCTTCTTATGATTTTCGATTTCGATACATTGAGCAAGCTTAAAATGAATTTTTGAGCAAATTGCGTGTGAATCGATTGGATTACGTGCTCGAATGCCGACGCACAAAACGCAGATTTTCTCTATACCGTACCCGACGCTATCCAATTGCTGTGGAAAATTACATTTTCCACCGCTGCGGGCACGCCATCCAAGTCGTCGAGCAATTATCGAGCGGGAAACAAAAGCCTGAATGAATGCAACGAATTAAAATTGCAATCGAGGGGAATCGCCGCGCTTTCCTTCATCCACGCCGCCATCTTGCTGCGCGTCCACCCAATGAAATTGCACGGCACGGCGGGGGTGAAAGCGATGAAAGCGATGAAAGCAGCAAAAATTGCCTAGTCATGAAACAATTTCTTTTACCCTCAAACACTGAAAGAACTTTTAATTATGGAAATATACTACATTTATCACTCGGGCGTTTTCTTAGCTCAACTGCGTGCTGATTTTTGCTTCTTTTCTCTTGCTCAGGTCCGCGGACGAGACGGGTGAAGAAACCAACGGCGGCAGGAGTAAAGTCACCGTCGGGAGCCGGGGCAGCAGCCGCAGCCGCCGCTGAAGAGAAACGACCACGGACGGCCTTCTCTGGCGCGCAATTGGCCCGGCTGAAGCATGAGTTTGCTGAAAATCGTTACCTCACCGAACGGCGGCGGCAGCAGCTCTCCAACGAGCTGGGCCTCAACGAAGCGCAAATAAAAATCTGGTTCCAGAACAAGCGGGCGAAAATCAAAAAGGCGTCGGGACAGAAAAACCCTCTGGCATTGCAACTAATGGCCCAAGGACTGTATAACCATTCGACGGTACCACTCTCCAAGGAGGAGGAAGAATTACAGGAGATGCACAGTAAAAGTTGTGCGTAGAATGACGACTGATGGATGGACGTGTGAAGAAGAGTGTGCGATTGCAATGCGAACTTGGTGGTAGCAACAACCTGACTGACTAGTGACTTTATGTACATATTCGTGTAGAAGTGTTTGGCCAATGTGCGACTTTGATTGGGGTTTGTAATGTATTTTCGGCTCGTTGTTTGTATTTAACTTGTGTAGCATCGTGATATTTAATGCTTCCATCATTTAGTTTCTTCGAGGTTGACGGTGGGTGCGGTGCCATTACCGCAGAATGCAAAATCATTTGCAGTGACATGAAGCGGAAGGAATTGAGAGGACGCATCGTGAAAGAACCTGAATGTTAATTAATTTCATTATTCTATGTATATAGGCGCTAATATCGCATAATATATTCGAGAGGATGCACGTGTTCACTGGTTAATTATTTAATCAATGATTGAGATACCTAGTGTAAGAGATGCATATATTATTATATAAATACGAATACAAAGAATTGCAAATAAATAACGTCTGTGAGTTACATATTATATCCATACTGCTGTTCAAATAGTGCTGGCGGCACTCTTTTTCAATTGAAGATGTATGAGGTAGTCATAATTAAACATATTCTCATCTAAGTGAAACTATAGAGTGAAGCTATCTAAAGACATTGAATGACAACGAAATTACACACACACACACACACACGCACACACACATAAGATGAAATAATTGTGTACAATATGACAAGAAAGTTGGTTATTTATCATTCCCTATGGTGAGTGCATAGCTACATTAATCAAGGAAATTAAACATGTAACGACTTTGATAAACGTTGAAATTCTCTTGGAATGTTTGAATCATAGATGAGAAAACGATGTTGCATTGGTTTGATTGTATGTTTATTTGTAGTCGCATGCGCAAGTGATTGAGCGCAGCGCTCGACAGAGTTACGTTTGTGAAGAGGAAATTAAAGAGTAACTTGTAACTACTAGGTAATTACCTGTAAATTTGCGAATTTGTTTGAGATTAAACATGATTGCTGACAGTGATCAATATACAATGAGAAACTGGCTTTTTATTCTTATTCATTAGCTTGGAATAAAGATGATGGAATGTTGGAGGTAAGTGCAGTAATTGATTTGCAAGTAAATTGATATAATTTGTGAGCTGTAGAATTACGTGTGCATTCATGGAATCCATTTATTTTCACGCATATGGCCATTATTCTATTTGCATATTTTATTACTTATGAATTATGGTTCGAAATTGTGCTTCATCTGCCCTACCAACTCTATTCGGTGAGGTTATGATGGTAATCATGCTGGTGGTACGTGAGTATTTGATTGGAATAAGGTAAATTGCTTGACATTTGATTATTTCAACAAGGAATATTCTTGGCATATACTTGTGTTGAAAGAATTTTATGACGTGTTGCGATTTGACATAATATTTGAGGTTATAACAACATCTTGTCTTCTACAGTTCTGCAAACGAACCATTCCTAACCTAAGATCTGAATCTTATAATCCGCTAAATTCGCATTCTATATAAATTAGTGTAGATGAAAAAGCAAACTGAAGATGGCAGCATGTTATAGATGTTACTAGAACCTCAAATGTCTACTAGGTGTCAACTCATGTCAGTTCAACTAAAGATAATTGATTGCTTCATTGAATTTATTATTTTCATCTAAATCCGCTCTTAGATAATTTTTAATTAAATTTATTGTGGAGTGTGGATGTATTCTCAGCAGGATTTAGAATTCGTGTCTCTGAATAAATACTTCCATGTTACTGCTGAACTGATAGATTTACTAATATTTCTTAATACATACTATTTTTATTTTTGGTTAAGAATTCATGTAATTCTCAAAGACATAATACCTCATTCTTTTATATCGTAGTGTTGTATATTTTATATTTGAGGGAATTGAAAAGCAAAACAGATCTATGTAATAGATCTATTGGTGGTATGTTTCTATGACATCTAATTTACTTGTATTGTATGAGTAACTAATAATTTAGGTTAGGTTGACATGAGATTTATGAAAGCTTAGCTTATGTTAACGAAAATACTCGAAATCGATTTTGGAACGATCGATTTATATCAAACAATAAAACTTAATTGTAAGTGTTTATTAATCGATATTTTTGGAATCGCTATATTGAAAAAATACTTAGAGAACCGAGAGGTGTTAGTTATTTGTGGTGCGTCTCTTTCTAATCTAATTTATTTATACTTTGAGTAACCAAAAATTTTACAATAGATTAGCACGACATTGAGGACAGATTAATAATTGACGGTTGAAGCTGCTTATATGACTGGGTAGTATGAAAAGCGATATAAATCGATGTTGCAAAGATCGATTTAAATCGAACAATAGAAATTAATTATAAATTTAGATTGTTAGATATTATTGATGTAGAAGGTGCTAATTATATCGCTGCATTGAATCGATATATGGAAAAGGTGCTTAGTATCATAAGGTTTTCATGGCAAATAGGGAAATGGGTTTGGAATGAATTCGAGCAATTCTCCTTCAACCAACTCATTTCTGATCTATTCGGTAACTTCCGCACATCATTCTTTGACAATACATTTTCCTAAAAATTTTATGTCGTTTGCAAGAGCATACTATTTAATTCTTTTACATCGATTATTGAGTAAGCAAATATTTAGATTAGATTAGCACGACATTGAGGGCAGATTATTGTATGGGGTGATGTTGTTTGTATAGCTGGGTAGTATGGAAAACGATATATATCGATGTTGCAACGATCGATTAATATCGAACGATATAAACTAATTTAAAGTTTTTATTAGTCGATATTTTTGATTTGGTGGAGAAATGTATTGAAAAAAAAAGTGGATAGAATGATTAGGTTTCTCACGATTAATATGGAAATGAATTTAGAATGAATTCGATAGAATTAATCGATCGATTGATTTATCATTTGAACCAATTCATTTCTAAGAAAAACAGACCCTTTGATATTTATATCGCTGAATTGAATCGACAAGATAAGAAAATAAAATAAAAATGAAACCAAAAATTTATATCTTGTGTTCTCTTCCACTAAGCTCTACTACTCCACAATAGAAATTTCTAGTTGAATTCGACTAATGCGTCCTTAATGTGGTGATTCTTGAAGAAACCATAAACTGAACCATCTTAATATCGCTTGCTTAATTTAATCCAAATCTAGAATGTACGAATGTACTTATTATTTCCTCCAATGCACACACTTTTCATCATTCTCCTCAGCAGGACACCTCACTTCAGCTGCTTCTCGACTGTTTCACCATCATATCCATATCGGCATTGTCTTTTTCGGCAACTCATTTCGCTTCGTGCTTGGCTTCTTTTTAATTCCAGCCTGCGCCCAAGTTCGTTAAGCAGTGCGCCTGGCGCTTAATTCTTCCTCGTTTTTGTATGCTCCGTCGGTGGTCTTCGAACGTGCCGCAATATCGTTGAAGCATTTCGAATCCAACAAACCATTTCCTCTTCCCATTAAATTAATTCAATGCGATATGGCAATATAATAATAACGACATGCCTCGTTTCGGTTGCAACTGTCTTGTTTCACATTTCAATTATTACAATGTGGCTACACTTGGCGCGGTTTTCGGCTGTAATCGGTTGTAATTGTATGTTGATTGTTTGGGAAAGAGTCGCTTTGTTGGATAGATTTATTACCAGCTTGCTTGCAAAGTGTATGATTTGGAGTGGGTTTAATTGCACGGGAAATTGAATCGATTTTTGTGCGATTATTTTGTTTCTTCAATTATAGGCAAATTGAGCGTTAAATTTATATTGTTCTCTTATCTAATATTCTCATGTTATTTTATTTTGTTACCTTATGCATGGTATTGCATATTTTATTCTTGGAATTTTGTGTGAAAACTTATTAAGGATAAGTGAGGCAATCGATCAAATCCGATTGTTCTTATTTTATACAATAAACGTTTCTTTGCAGTTTTAATGGAATCGCACTCTTTGTGAGTTGCAAATTATATTTATATATTTTATTTAAGCACTTGCATTGTACAGAAAAGCATACATTTGATGTAATCTGGAAATTGAGTTGCTGTTACCAATTCAACCAAATTATAGTCATTTGTACATTAATTGGTTCCAATTTTACAGAGACAAGTTTGGACAGATTTTTTTTTTTTGTTTTTTTTTGGATAAACTGGAATACTACTTAACTGTAACAATACTACTACTATACTACTGCATGTATAGTTAGATATATGTACTTCATAAATAATTGTTAACATAAATTATTATTTAGCTTTTTTTTTAGCAAGAAAAATTTATGCCAGTAAAGTGTAATACACGAATTTGAATCCTATTAGTAGTAGGTTTGTTGTTTGAAAAGTTCGTACATAAGTAAAAATTGGGCTCCATAATTGAGCTTGGTGGTAAACTATTTTTCAATATACTCTTCGTCTATACTTGCATACTTTATCTAATGCTGCTCTACTTTGTTAATCTTGAATACTAGGATTTCTTCGGTAATATACGGCTGTGTTCTTTTGAAATGTAGTTTTGCAACTTCTGCAAACTGTAATTCAGTATAATGAAGTAGAGGTCGAGTACGGTGTTGGTACCAAGCCAAATTTGAATATTTAGTCTAATCAAGGCAGTTATGAAAGCAACGTGAGGGTAAATATAGTTCAGGTTATTTAATAAGAACAAAACAAATCTAAGTGTTTATCTAAGTATCTAATAAGTTAGGTTAGGTTGACACGAGATTGACGAAATTTGGCTGGGTAGTAGCGAAAGTACTCGATATTAATTTTGCAGCTATCGATTAATATCGAACATTACAAACTAATTATAAGGATTTATTGTTTGATATTTTTGATTTTGACAGACTTAATTACATCCTTACACCCTTTCATCGCTACGATGAAAAAGTAATTATTTTTGGTGCGTCTTTTTGACATCTAATTTATTTATACTTTGAGTAATCAAAAATTTAGATTGGATTGGCACTAAGCTGAGTAGAGATTAATATTCTAGAATGCTGCTTTTTGTATGGTTGGTTAATATGAATAGTGATATAAATCGATTTTTGAACAATCGATTAATATTGAACAATACAAACTAATTATAAGAATTTATTGCTCGATATTTTCGATTTAAAACAGAGACATATTTTTAAAAAATGGTTTTAGAACGATTAGGATTCTCACGGTGAATATTGAAGTGAATTGGAAATAAATTCGATAGAATTGATTGATCAAGGCAACTAGGAAAGCAATATGAAGGTCAATATGGTTGAGGTTATGTTCATAGCATGTTTTTTGGAAAAAAAAGTTTTAAATGCATTTCAAGTTACTTATCGGGATATCAGCAAGTTGTCAAATAATTTCTATGACACTGGTATCTGTTTGTACTAGACTTAGAATTAGTAGACAAACATAGATAACCAATGAAGTGTCAAATCAACTTCGTAATACACCGATGGCAGTTTCCATGCTACAATGCTTGTATCCAAATAGGTTTCAATTATTATCACTTAATTTATTCGCCAAAGAAACCTTTGAACAATTGATACCCACGTCTCTAGCTTTGTAGGTAATATGTCCGCATTGTAGCAGGGATGTAGCAAATATTTAGGACATACAGGTTTAAATCCCATTAAGAGTAGGAGTGCCGCTAGAAAAATCCATACAAAAATAAATCCTACTCAATTTTTGGAAGTAAACTATTTTTAGTTTTCAACATAGTTGCCTTTTAAAGTTGTACATTTTGTTCAACATTGCACAAGCTTGTTGATCTTTTTCAAATCCAATCCCGGCAACTGCAAATAAGCATAGTATTTCATCATCAATTTTTATCCATTTTGTATACATATGCCAAGTGTAGGGTTTCATGGTGTGTGATTGTGAGCCTTCTGGTACCCATGGACTGACACCATACTCGAGCTTTCACTACTGACCACCCAGTAGCTGATAATTAAAACAGTATACTGAAGTGGAGGACTAGTACAGTGTCCGTCTAGAGATGCATGGGTAACAAATAATATGTCCTGTGACAAAGTTGATGTAGCAAAGTTATTTGAAATTTAAAAATTGTTAATAATCGTAATTAATTTGTAAATAGAAGTATAGTTGCGAATGATAATTATATTTATGAATTTGGTTTCTTTGAATTGGCAAGTGGAATACATAAAAATCTTGCATTTCAAACAATAATCGAGCAGTTTTATATATCGGTTGTAATTCTTTTCGATTAAAGCGGATGTAAATAAGAGCTTTCGAGTTTTATGGAAATGAATTGCCGCTGATAATTCACTTTCTTCATTAGGGCGATTCAATGTGGATTTAATTGGGTCCTTCTTCATTTGAGATATGAATCTCTACTCTCCGATATTAATCGATAGGTTAAAAAACGATTTTAGATTTTCAAAGATTAAAGCTAACCAAGAGGTTTTTCAAGAGAAAAACTCTTAAATTACTAGCAACTTTTGAACAGCACAACAAGGAGATTACCCGAAATGAAATAACTTTCAGCAGAATTTTTGCCAACATAACCTAATTTGCACTCAATTCTATTTAGCATCCGAAATAAATTCTAGGGAGTACAATATTATACTTTTGCCAATTTACGAAAATATACTTCTTTGTCAGCGCATTTTCTTCATTTAGCAATTTAATTCAATTGGAACCCCCACACCCCCCGCAAATGAAATGAAAAAAGGGTGCGTTTATCTTCCACACGAATATATACTCCACACTCAGTGCCTGGCTTGCCCTTTCGTTCAATTTATTCCAGTTTATTCACCGCGAAAATATGTTGAGTATGTTTAGGGTGTGTTCGGCCCCGGGCTGCCGGTAGCTGTCAATGCAATCGGTAAATCTTGTCGCATGCGCGACCCCATCCCGAAAAGTGCGGCGGGTGGCGAGATGCGCTCGAATGTGAGCAGTCAATTAAAATAAATTGGTGGTGGCCATATATCAAACGGTCGCGGGCGTAAGGGACCTCACACTTTGCAATCGCCCGAGTCGAGTATGTTGACATTTGAACGCTTCCGAATTTGATACACACAGCGCCTTCCTTCGAAGTTGTTTTAGGCGAAACAACACGAAGAGGATACAAAGGAGTTGGATCGTAGTTGATGGGGAGGTTTTGCTGCTCTTGCTGATTGCTGGGTTCGTAAATGTGTATCATTAGGTTAAGTATGAGTTGACAATATTTAACATTCACGGAAATTGATCACAAGATGTCATTAGGCTCGTTAGGTGTTTGAAGGGTTACCAAAGTAAAGACACCTGAAAAACATCTTCAATTTCCTTATTCATAATAACATTATTAGAAATGTTACAACATTGACAGTAATTAAATAAGCCAGAGTACAACTAATTTGTCTAGTTAATAATGTACCTGTTCCAATTAAATTCCAGAAATCCTTCCGTAGCGTTGGTAACCCTAGGTGACTCTAATACCATTAGTGTGCAACTCGTTGTGTGTAGCAACGTGGCGGTAGGTTACGCTGGTATTTGCAATAGACACGGTAGTTCCAACCCCATCTGATAAAAATAAAACTATCTCGGCTAGCACAGCTGGGCGAGGGCGTGACCATCGCATGTTGCGCAAAGATAACACCTCAATACTTAAATAGCGGCAATAAATCGCGTCTCCATGCGCGTCGGCGCGCGAAAAAGGGTGGAAATATCAACTCATAAATATCACCGGGTTGCTGGCGGCGCTCCACCTTGTTGGAAATATTCCCTCGTTATCTGCCGCACATCCCTGGCAATTGTGGGCCCAGCGGCTGCAATTAATATCGAGGTGCCTCCGCCGTTAGTTAATAAACATTTCGAACCCTTACGAGAATGCTGCAAGAGCATTCGAGCTCACATTCACATTCGCACTTATAAGCTACATCAATTCACGGTGTGTTTATGGAGGGTACAAAGCTGCGAATGTTTTACATATAAATCACAACCTTGTTTAGTTGGCAATGAACCTAACCTCACATAAAATGATTGTACAAACAAAGTTAGTGTCATTTACTATCATTTTACAATTGTGTGTATAAAATGTATTACCGCAAACATAACATTCTTTTATTTACAGCGTTAACTTGGTTTAAATGCCTATGAAAACAATTTCTTATCAACAGATGGCGCCGAGTATACACACTACTCAGCGCAACGAGAACCGAACCCAGTCAAGAGCATTTCAGTTAATCTCATCATATGTATCGTATAATTTATACTAATCATAAATTTAAATAGCTTGATGGCAATTATGGTTTTGTGCCATAGATGGCGCCACCGCAATTTGTGTTTCCACCAAATTGAATAACATTGGCAAAGCAGCGTTTTGTATCAGTGCATTTTTTACATCGTGAAGAATTGTGACGTGCATGCAGTGGAGCGACTAATGTAACAAATCTAAACGCGATAACAACTTCTCCGTACACCCTACGCGTGAAATGGGTGGACTAGTATGATGGGAGCGGTTAGGTTATGTGGAGCGGGACGTGAAGTATATGGCGCTTCAATTGCAAACGCTATAATTACCTTTGCAATTTTCAACACTCACCACTTGCAGTCAAGCATTTAAGTATTATCTATTAAACAAATATAGAAGCAGTAATTTATGTATTTGGATAGCTGCTTGTTTGCTACGTAAAAAATATGGCAGCCATTAAATCCTATTGTTATTAATCGGCTAGTTGGTGGTGTAATGAATGAAAATAATAGAAAGGACGGCGGTTTCGCAATGATGCGCTCGCGCCGTATTGTTCGTTGTCTGTGGCGAGAATATTTATTTGTAAATCGTTATAAATTGGCCATTAGCCGGACAATGGTGAACGACGTGTGGCGATTGTGTCCGCGCCGGCCGGTGCGCCCCAGCATAGGCACTCCGGCATTGACGGGCGGCCACCCAAGTCGTCGGACGACTGGATATTTGTCAATGGCACGCCGCCCCACTACTGACGCTACTGATCCACATTACTGGCATACCGATGGCCCGGCTCATGCTGCATCTCTCGTGCTGGGCTCGCGACTTCATATTCAAACCAGAGCTGGAGTGTAAATAGAAAACTAAGTTCATGAGCTACTGAATGCAATGCAAATATTGGTCATACATCAGGCTGATTACATGTTTCAAACACATTTCGTTACATAATAATTTTCAAATAAATTTTCTTCATACAATAGGCTGAGTTTTACACTTATTTTTTTAGCAGTAGTAATAACAAAGTACGCCAATGTTTTTTTCCTAACCCCAAGCGGCACAAGCGTGAACTACAACTTGCAACATATACAACAATCTTGTCTACTTGTCCCACTAGCGCCACGTACGTCTACATGCCACAACATTCGTTTTGACAACTAAAGTCAGAAATGTCAATGGAAATAATTAAT
>JAODGC010019204.1:61091-103545 GCA_027574925.1 Ecitoglossa quadriceps | reverse complement strand
TTATCTTTACTCTTCACGCTACTTTTAATCTATGTATCACATTTGGAAAGTTTTGAAACACGAGTTTTGGAAAAGTATTTGATGTTCACTTTAACAACAATAATCATTATCATCATCATTTTTCTTATCTTACTCGTGTCGATTATAAACCGACGCCATATTGGACCTCCCACCATTTGTCGTCCGATAACTGGACAATAAATAATCAATTAATTTCAGACATAGCTAAATAAGCTTTTAATGTTTTGAATTAATATTATTTCTCAGCATGAATTTTACTTTTGATTAGTGCAGCACTTTAGTTTAACTAATTAGGAAATAAAATTAATTTTAAAAAAGATTCTGAAGAGTATGCAGCACGTGATACATCTTTTCTTCACTCAATTATTTGAATGTATACCATCTTAGTGTTTTATTATCTCACCTGACATCTTTTTATTTCATCTCAATATTACACAAGTTATTCCTTGAAAATTGCCACTTGCAGCCTGAAAATGTCATCACATCCAACAACAGCTCTTCTTAGATTGCACATTGTACAGTTGCAGTCGTTGCAACAGAGTACACATGTGTAATCACACTTCCAATCTAGCCGCTAGCAACGATGCCGGCTGCATTGTACTAGAATACCAAACGATATGAGCCATTTCTTCCGTGTCATTAAGCAATACGTGCGAAGGTACCTTCAGACTTTCCGCGCAACCACCGTTTGCACTAATGAAGAAATCATGTTGATCGCGGGAATTAAAGAGACTGCCATCGGCGCTCCAATTACAGTATCCATTTAATTGCTCACCTGGTGCTTTATGTTCAATACACGCAATGGATAATCGGTGATAAATCCACACGGATGTTTGTGCCTATTAAGTTAATCACATTGAAATTCATTCGCATTACTTAATGCTGTTGAGACTAATACAAGTTCAGCTTTGTTTCATTAATTGTTGCATACAATGAATTCATCTCTGCATACACATTCTGTGTAGTGTGAATGTTCAGCGTAATTAATCCTCTCTGTACCTGTTTTATTGCTCGTCATACGGTTTCCTTGGCAGCCCACCTTTTTACACCTGAGTCTTCCAGCTTGGCTTGGATTTATAACCATTTTGCTGGTAAACGCATGCAAAGCGCAAAAGAATATATCATAGGCATGTGCATGAGGTGGAAATCTATCCTGCTTGTATTGCAATTTGCAAAGCGATGATATATTGACACTTGGCTGAAGAAACCAAGGTATTCGCATGCAAATAGAAAGAAAACGACCAAGTGTTGCCCTCCAGCTCTCCTTCTTGCCCAACACTTACGAGTGTTTAACAGTTTAGCCTGTGCTTAACGATGTAAATGTCAATGACCATTGTTTATTGATTTCTCTTATTTTCTCAACATATTTTCACTTGTGTTATTTGCAAAAACACGCAATTCACTCAGTTCAAAAATAACAAGTTTGTGTATTGTTGGTTGCATACAATAAAAGAAAGAAATTTTATTTCATTCCGTAATACATTACAATCCATTACAAGAAATAAGCAATTACTAATGTTTATCGCCCATCCATCTACATTTAGTGACTCGCCTTGGAATTTCGTAATTACTCAAAAATTCGCTAATCTTCTTTATGTCTTGCATCCAACTTGTATTGTCTAATAAATTCATTGAAACAACGCGCGGCAATTAAAATTGTAGCTTACCCAATGCACACGCAATGTGCACTTGACATATCCTGCCAGGAAACATCTCTCATTGAAATCCTCATTGATACAACATGCAATTACTACCAGATTCCGCGCAACATGTAGACCCAGTTGAGATGTAAACTGAATTTTTTTTTCAAATTTATAGACCGTTAAAGTGTAACTGAAGAAGAAGGAAGAAATTATTATCTACCACATAAGTCCTTCTTTTATTCTTGCAAAGTAAGCACGGTGTAATTAAATTATCTTACAGATGCAACGTAAATTAGAAAATCGGCTATAAGCATGTATTACAACATCAAATAGAATGTTATAGAAGGCTTTTAATATGCAACTGTTTACTTTAATGATAATTAGATCACATCTGCTTATTCTAAAATCTAGCTTCTATCAACAGGTTTTGTACTACAATTAATTACCATACGTCTCAAACAATTCCAGAATAGATCTATTTTATTACCAACCAGTTTTCTCAAATTAAGAAATGCGTAGGTGTTAATTACCGCTGATCTTGTACATGAAAAGAACCGTTTTGTTATCAGCGGATCGCTTAATATGATCCAGCAGGTTCCATCAACAAGATCATCTTGTGCTTAATGATCTGCTTTCAAGTTTCCTGCGTCATCAAACACCATTTAAGGATGGCTTGTGGTAATTATACGAATGAACAATTCTTACCTTCAACAGTGCTTCAAAGTTGTTGACAGAAGACAACAACAAATATACAATATATACTATACAGATGTATGGAGTTGATATTGTAAGGTTAGGACATGTACCTTTTAGTTAGTGTTAAACAGTCTCGAATTACCTCGAAATGATTGGAGTGCTTTTTATTTGCTTCTGGGGCTGTCTTTTGCTGCAGTAGGATAGATGACTGAGAGACGAGAACAGCTCCTGACCATCGACATAAATCCATTTTAATCAGACTAAACACGCGACGAGCATGGATTGCCACCTTCCATCACATTGAAGGTGGTAATTCTGAACAGTTGAATACGTTTAATGACAGAGTGCTGGCTGTGTTGAAAAGACACTTAGCACCAATCAAGTTTGTCGGCTTACAGTAGATTTAATGTGTATGGATAAGTATCTAATTATCCCTTCAAAGGTTTAAGAAAATTTATTTACTTTTTTATTACATTTACCTAGTAATTTGTGTAGTTGCTCACAATCTAAAAAAAGAAAATGACAAATTAGAGGAGAAGTTCTGATATGATGCCATAGAGGTCAGTCCTCACATTTGACAATTGACAAATTTGTTAATACTAGAGAAAGACGTGGTGGTTGACAATTGAGTAAAAAGTATATAAATGGACTGATGGTAGTCTGGTAATAGAAATTTAAACACGCTAAGAAAACTAAGCTAAGCTGCAATAACACTTCTTTGAACTCTTAGTATAAATATGACCTACTTTAATAAGTAATACATATATATTATACACCTAATACAATTGAACAATCGTTTTTAGTTAATACTCTGCGTTGTTTATAAAATAGTAATTTTTTTACCTGATTTTTGAGATGTTTAATCTCAAACGTTTAAAAATTTGTACAATTAGTTGCATATATTAGAAGAATTCTTTTCTAATATATGCAACCTATTATACATTTGACAATGGTGCAATAAAATTTCTTTTGTATTTCAACTTTATTCTTTATTCGCTTGACAACTACAAATTTACGCAAATAATTCATCTAGGTAATGTACTCTATTACCCATTTTATTAATACTTGATGATAACATGCAGGTAAACTATCTTAACAAGTAATTTGCTTTAAATGTAGTTTGAAGGTTATATTTAAGTTTGTAAATATTTCACTATTAAATAAGCCTAAAGTCTAATATACTAGCATATAAGTATTGGTTTCTTTATTCTTTGAGTTGTGCATTCAAAAAATAAAGCAGAAAACTTCGTTATTACTTCAGTATTCATTTGAATTCTTTGATTTCAGCAGTTTTTTTGTGTCTCTTCGTAAATTCAAGGAACATACATGCATTACATACTCTGCAACGTTAGATAACATGTGTGTATGTAAATCATTCGTCATTCGTTACTGTTACGAACCATGCACCACGCGACTTGCATTAAACGCTTACACAATGAAATACCTGTATAAGTAATGAGGAACAAAGCGATGTGCACAACTATATATGTCCTGTACGTAGGCCCAGTGCTCCAATGCAGGGTTTTAACCTGGAAACATTCAAGTAGACACCCAGAGGTGGAAATAAAGAATCGTTAATTCGTAACCTCAAAGAAAAACGTTCCAATGATTGACAGAATAAATGAAGAAACAAATGCTGCTTAATGTTGTCAACTTCCGAATAAGTACCAATTAGTTGCTGTAGTTGCTTTCTTTTTGAACATCACTAACATTTCTGGTTTGATTTTAGCTCAGGTGCATGTTATATCGATTATGCATAATCGATATTTCATCAATTGCAATGATGTTGCTTTATATCACCTATGCTTTTCTCCATCAACAAATTTGCTTATAGAATCCAGCATTCAGGTGCTTGAAAACATCAAGCAAGTTTAACGATGGTGTTTATGACATTATGGTGGTGGCTACGATGATGCGTAGGCCACACTGTCCGCGGACTCTTCGCGATGTCTTTGCGAAGCCTTCTTCACGAAGACACGCGCGTGTTAAAAAGGCACGCCAGCTCTAATCAAGCGGCAGTGTGCGAAGAGTGCGCGTTTCGAACACACTGGAAATTCACGTGCGACAATCTGCATACTTTAAGGCAATACACTAAAATAGCAAACGCTTCAGTTGGAACATCAATTCACAGCTGCAGGCAACTGCTTGGGTGAGGAAACCGAGGAAAAACGTACTGTTTGCACTGTTAAACTATTGATAATCCGAAAAAGCAATAATTGTCTGTCTAAAAAAAAGTAACAAAGTCATTTGTCATCATGAAAATTAGCCGGATTAAATGTGATTTCGTCACGGTGAGTGGTTTTCCTTTCTTAGTTTGACATTGATCGTGGTCAAGTTCAATATTTCAAGAGTAAAGAAACACACAAAACCGCATTTAAGTGTGTTTAACTTTCTTGTTTGCTAAAGGAATATTTAACTTTCTTTTAATTTGGTTCAGTTTTTGGTATCACCTCGCCCAAAATAATAAACAATTGAACAACAAATCATTCTCCTTTTGCTTAAAATATGCTAAAAGATGACTTGTCATATTAGGTGCATGAATGTGATATCAAATTGACAATTTTTCTTGAAAATTGAAGATTCCTTAGTTAAACAAATGAAACTCAATTTTATTGATGGACAATAATACGTTAGAAAAAGATAATTTTTCGATGATCATGGTCATAAAGTGTCTGCTATTCATTGTATCAAGATAAATTTACTTTGTCAATCTGAAGAAGGTAACATGTCGAAAATGTTATTATAACCTCAATTAGGCAGTAACTGTCACAATAGACTCATGTCAATACAAAGCAGAAATACATTTTGCGTATTTAAAACATTATTTAAAATATATCATACGTGAAAAGATCATTAATAACAATCCGTAGGATTATTACAAGATTTGTAATAAAAAGAAAAGTGTCGGAAGTGTTGGAATCATTAGATTCTAAAATGCAATGAACAATTTTGAGAATCTAGAGTATGTCGTTCAATTGGTCAATTGCCAAATAGTGAAATAAGAAGAAATCAATTTTCTAGATGTTGATATATTGACATATCTAATTACATTTCGAGTATACCCAAACTTAGAGATGCGTGGAATTGGCAACAGTGGCGCCAGTACCAAAAGCACATCAGTACAATCAGGTGCAACAAGATAACGATATGCCGACAATCTTATTACAACATTAAATATTTAATAAATGTCAGAGTAAACTCATCTCGATATAACACTAGACTAGAAGTTTAATGAAACATATAAATGTAGATAAATAGGTGGTAGTACTGAAGCTGTCAGATCAGTTGTGCTTGCAATTCGGATACGTTCGGGAGAAGTGCGTAGAGTTGGCAACAGTGGCGACAGTATCAAAAGCACACCAGTGCAATCAGGTGCAACAAGCATAAAACAAGAGTTAATTTAAAGGAATTCTTGCAACTTTGAAAATCAAGTAATTGCCATTCATTTCTCAGATTTTAAATACAAAATTCCACGATGAAAAGGAGTAATATGCTATGTAATAGTTACTTGCTTTTTACAATAGAAGACCCTTGCGTTAAACAATAAGAATTGATAGTTTTAATTAGTAACTTAGTTTAAACACTCAATTTTATACGCGTTAAATATCTAGTATATGAGTTGGAGATACAATTTGAATTTCCCTTTTTTTTCTTTTCTTTTTTCTCTTAAAGTTACAGCTACTTTATGCACATGAAGAAGAAAGTTTAGATCTTCATGTGCATGTTGGAAATGTACCGTAAGTTAGATGAGGATTAGTAATTATTTCTATTAATGATTCTCATAGTTGCAAGATTAAAGTGTAAGATTTTGTATCATTTGCATGTTTACAATATGTTACATACTTTCTAATCATATCAAACGTCTAAAGTATGACAATCCTAAGTTAATGCGCCGACAATATAAATATATTTACAGTTTCCATTTGGAAGCGTTGGAAGATACTGAAAAATGGATGAGCAAGTTTAGAAACATTTATCAAGTATGACATTATAACATTATGCACTGCACTTATCTCCTGAAAGAAAGTAGTATATTGAAATTCGGTATTACTAAACATATTACTTGCGACATCTAACAATAATTATTTGAAACGAATCAATATGTTGTACTAAAATGAGTTGAGACTTACTGAATATTTGATGTTATAAAAGCACTTTCAGTAGATTGTCTTTTTTAGCTTGATTGTTTTGATTTTATCAACATATGAATGCTTTATTAACTGGTTTACAAATGGGTAAAGGGAGGGGGTAATAAGTGTGAAGGTTCTTGATGTTTTGTGTATCTCATTTCATAGTTGCCGCAACAAGATGAAAAGAACTCTATCAACAATTTTCGTTAAACATCAAATAGTTAACAGGTGTCCAAATAAACTCAGCTCAGTATAACTCTAGCCTAGAAGTCTGATGAAATAAATGAACGTAGACAGATCGTTGATAGCACTGGAGCTGTCAGTTCAGTTCGGCTTGCGATTCGGGTATGTTCGGAAAAGGTGCATGTTGTTGGCAACAGTGGCGGCAATACCAGAAGCACATCAGTATAATCAGCTGCAACAAGATGACAATATACCGACAATGTTATTACAACATCAATTTTTTAATAAACGGGGTGAACTCATCTCAATACAATACTAAACTAGACGTTTGATCAAACAAATGAACGCAGATAAACAGTTAATAGCACTGGAGCTGTCAGATCAGTTCAACTTGCAATTCGAATTCGTTCGAAAGAAGTGCGTGGAATTGGCAACAGTGGCAACAGTCCTAATAGCACATCAGTATAATTAAATGCAACAAGTATAAAACAAATGAACTAATGATGGTAATATGCCAACACTATTACAACATCAAATATTCAGTATCAGATACTTTCTAACCAAAGATCATCAAAACACTGTATTAATTGTTTAACATAATTCACAGATTTTTTATGAAAACAATAACCAAACTTAATCCTAATTCGTTGCTTGTTTTTTATTTACAACAGCACTCTAATAATTCCTCATTTTGTCGAGAATTGATTATATATATCTATCGAAATATCAAATATTTAGCAAGTGTTCAAGTAAAGTCATTTGAATGTAATGAATATCCATTACAGACACCTTGTAACTAAGCTCAACAAAAGATCAAACTGCTATTTTAGATTTTCAATTGGAAAACGGTGTAAGATATTACAAAATTGCAAAAGTCCTGGTCGCCATTAAATAATCCACAATCTCATTAAATTAAATAGTCCATATTTGAAATTCCAAATATAACCCAGTCTATTTCACCAATATGCAAATATTTATTACTCAAACGTCGCATGCATTCCACAAACAAATTCTTCACTAACAGAAATATCCCACTGATATTCGTAGACGTATATTCCTAGCACGTTGCACTCAGCGTCATCTAGTGCGTGGAATTATTTATTACGTGAAGCCATCGAAATTGAATTTCCACAAGTGGAACAGGTGTTGTTCACCTAACTAAACTACTACTATTAAAGTTGTCTTTTACTTGTATTAACGGGAAGCAATTATAAGATTATAGCAAATTTTATTATCTCGCTTGCGTCAAATAGATCGAATTACAAGAAGCTGGATGGAATCATCTATTGATACAGCAGTATTTATTAGTAACTCCTCTAATAATTTATATGCAATGTTATATTTTACTGCCATACAAATTGCAATGTCATGCAACATTATCGTAAGATAAATCTGTTTTTTCTTCGATTTCTAATTCTCAGATTGGTTCACATCTTATCGGACCATGCGATGTTGTCTAATGACACATTGTGAAGACGTGCTGGTTGCAGTCGAAATATAATCATCATATCATTCAGCAACGGATCTCTAACGATTATTGATGTAAGATTTTATGACCGCTAAGTGGCTCTGCTAACAAGTTGGAATTCTTTATTGTTTCGTATTGTGACCATAGCACAAAATAGAAAATGGGCGCTCTGGCACAATGAAACGCCAGCAAATACGAAATGCGATCGAGCGACCGTTAGGCGTCGTTACGTCGTTTACAAATTTGCCTCAAACTACTTATGCAAATTGAGGTGTTTTTATGAAGGCGGGTGTGGTGAAGTTAGTTGAGCAGTGAACGGGTTATTTTCACGCTTTTAAATTAACTCAGCACTGTGGCCATGGCGCGTATACTCAGAATTTCAATATTGTTTATTTTTCACTTTGAGCTTTTTTCCAATTTTTTTTTACCACAGGATGTACATCAAGGGTATTGGTGGGCATCGACCCTTTAGATAATGATTGCAGTGAAAAAATATTTTAAATAGTAAGCAAGTATCAAAGCGTTCGAAACCAGAAATACAAGAAGTGTGTTTTGAAAATTTTTTAGAGGTTAGAACATGAATACGCTTGAAGGAAAGTGAAGCCGGAAGTGGTGGCCAAGTTATATGTACAAATAGAAGTTTATCAAGGAATAGATGAAAAGTGGTTTGCTTCTATACAAGGAAGACATACTTAAGTACGAAGGACTAATATTCTAAGCTTTTTAGAATATTATCTTTAGAGGTTAGATATTACGCTTTAATTGTTGTTGCATTTTGTGTTGTAATGATGTTTTTCGTTTTGCGGAAAATTGCATTTTTACCGACTTATAATTTACTTCACAAATGATTTCTTTGAAGAATTGTTTTTGAGCAGTTATTCGAGTAAAACCGGATTTATTTATGTTTTCATTATATCAATTGCAGATAAACAAGTCTCAAAGTAAGAAGGACGAATAATGCTTGACAAAGAAAACGTAGAATTTCAAACATCACAAAATACTTTTCCTCAATTAAAAAACTAAGTCTATAAAATTTACTAAGTTCGTAAGCACAGAAAGATTAAAATTCGTTTCTATATAAAATTAATATCACAGTTGGATATCTAGGTCAGTAAGAAAATGACATTTCTTCAAACACTAGTTGAAACAATGCAAGAAATAAGCTACTCAAATGTATGGTCCCAATAGGTGAGGTTAGGTTAAGTCCAAAGCCAATATCGTTACAAAGTCCATTCAAACTTACATATGTCCAAATCATCGGAATATTATTACCAACGATATGCCTGTATGAATAATTCCAACACGGAACAAGTTCCACTGCAATTACTGAAATTGCGCGCACAGTCAGCGAGCAAATTCAACGATTTTTCGTCGGAATGCAATGGATGCAAACATATGCAATCTTCATGCTGAGCCGGTGACAAATTTATAAACGCCATAAAGTCGACTAACAAGTTGACACACCGCATTCACTATAAACGTAATCGATTAGTTGCGATTCAATTGGCATCGATTCGATGCGCCGCGACGACCAAGACTTCCTGTGGACTTTATCGCTTGAGTGATATCTTCGTTGACGACGAAAACCTCGCCGAGTACGACGACTCTGCAGTTCTGGGGTTTAAGTTGCTTTTCATTTAAAGGATATACCTGGTTGGACGAGATGTGGCTTAAAACTGAATTAAACATTGAGTGCAGTGAATGGATTGATGCATATTGTGATAATTTCTATTGACAGTTATTTATTTCGTTGCTGGCAAAACTATGAATTATTCAGTAGGTGTAAAGTGGTAGTGAGTATTTTGAAATGATTTGACTTAAGATGGTTCCTATTTATGAGATTGTAATAAAGTTTTATTATAGGCAGGATATAATGCTTTTTCATAAGATTTAAATTAATTGATATGAAAATTAGTTCAAGATGGAATATATTAGTGAAAAAGAGCTAATCTATTTTCAATTTAAAGCAGAGTTTTGTGTTGTATATAGGCAACACAGATGTCACTTAAGAAAATGGATTTTTCTTGAAACCAGTGATAAATTGTGGCAAAACTAACTGTATTCACAAAATGTATTATATATTATCTTAGCAGTGTACTTGATTTGTCTTAATAGCATTAATTGAAAGTACATTTAATTTAAATAACTCTAATCTGATTTGTTTACATCTTATCTGACGCAACCTGTAGCAATTAGTTTGAAATATATTTCAAACTAATTTTTTTACCTCCTATACCTTCGATATTATTTAAACAAGAAGATCATCGTGGACATTTTACTAATTTCCCCAAAATTTAAAACATGAATTTCACCTCGTATGTTTGGTTGTGGCTGACAGCAGCTACAATAATGCCAACGTAGACAATAGTACCAACCGTTTTTTGGACGCATGTCATATCATAACATTTCGAAAATTTTTTGAAGAAAATAAACTATCGGCAATAAACTTCAACAAGTTCCAAGCCATTAAATACATGTAATAATAAATTACGATTGGATCGTAGAATTAATTCTATGCGAGCATTGCAAAAAACATATTCCATTGCAAGCAAATGCATCTTGACTATGGTAAATAAAAACAAACCTTGATGCTGCGTGGACTTCATCAGGAAGTTAAGTATGACAACCGTTGGTGCCTCGCCCTTTCGAGCCTTCGCACCACATCGAAGCACATTTCCAACATTTCCAGCTCCACACTAAACGTCGCTAACTGACACCACGCACCATGCGAATTCCAAACGAATTCATATTTCATATTAAGAATCTTCGTCGTATAAAATTTGAATAAACGTCGCTGCTGCCCTAGAGGCGCACATGAATTATAGCAATCATAAACGCTCTTTGCCGTAAACGCTCCAATAAACCGGCTCCCCGTTGCCTTTAATTACAATGCAGTCGTGACACGCAACACGTAACACGCGGAGCATTGTTATCTCTCACCAGGGCATTTCATGGGCAATTTTTGCTACGTTTCGCCTGAAAATTGGCAGCGCCGCGATGACAAAGTTAGTAGGCACGATTGCACTAATTGTGACGGCGACAAAAGCATCGGCGTGCTGCTTGCGTGATAGCTATTAATAGCATACGCTCATCAACATGGAGGTAGCAACTGTAGTTGTTGAAGTCGCCGGCTGAGTTACGGATCGGCGCTGTCGCCAATTCGCCAGGGTCACTTTCTTGGTGGTCTTCATCTTTGTATTCATCAGACACAAAAAGTAACCAGATTGTGACTGGACCACGCCAAGCCACGTGTAATTATATGTATCGATTATTTGAGCTAACAATCGCATTAATTACAAGTTTGGAGTATATCTACTGCCTACAGAAATCTGTTTCTTTGCAGCTGTGCAGAGGAGCTAGCAATCACTATGATGCAAGGTTGAACCGTTTGAACGATGTTTGTGGATTGCATTGTGTAACATGAATCAAATTATGCAGTGCGTAGACAAATTGCATTCGGGTTTAATGAGTGGTTTTCTTAACATTCGTGCGCATCGTATCAAACTCATTCATTATGTGTATTTGAAGCTCATGGATGTTGAAAGTGTGTGGTTCGCCGACAAACAAATTCATTTCTCGTATCTAATTTGCTTCTGGTATCAGGCGCTTCAGACTGAGATTCAATCTTTATTATCTTTGGTGGAGGAGGCGTTTTTCTCGTTCAAGTTTGGAGGTAGATTGATGGCCTGCAAAGATGCGTTTGTCATTTTTCAATCAGAAATCTAATTGATGAACGATGATCGGGCATTAAAAAGGAATTAGTTTAGCCGTTATTTACCACTACTTAAAAAAATTATTTTCAAACTTACTCTTAATAGATTCTACTTGAAAATAGAATCTATTAAGAAGTTTTGTGTAATTTTTGTCTGAAGTTTTCAAATTGATACAAGATATAAAATACTAGCAGTTGGTAACCATGGGTTTTATTGATTAATATAATTCATAGATGTCACTGTTTAGCATCTATTGTATTTTACCTGTACTACCTGGTTTAAATTAGGGTGCATTCGTTGGGGAAGTCACTCTGGTCTCCCTTCAGAGCGAATAAATCTTTCGCCTTTTACTAAAGATTTCCGTGGAGGGGGACAGCTCAAATGAGTCTGTGAGAATTTTTTGCGGGCTCTGCAAACGATTGCAGAGCCATCTAAAGTATCGAAATGTTATTCTTTTCTAAGTTGTTAGAAGGTAGTAAGTTGGTACAGTGTTGTCTGAAATCTATTTTAACAATACTATTTTTATGTTTCCAACAAATTGGTCGAATCGCATTAATCAATGTTCAGTTGATGATTTATATGCGAAATTAACATTCTTTATTTTATGGAATGTAAAATAATAATAAAAAAAATTAAACCGTCGTAATATCTAAACAGTTAAGTAATAATATATGTTAATCATATTATTTATGCACGGAGGAAATTGTAAAATTAAATTACCATTCATTTGCTTAATATGTTTCAATAAAATCTAACTTCCCCCAATAAACATGAAGCTTAAAGCACAATTTAATCATCAACCTACTAAATCAACATAATAGACTTGTTATTAACTGTAATATAATGATAAATCGTAATATAATTGAATACTGTATTAACAAATTGCTAATAACTACGATTAAACTATTAAAGACACATAGATTCATCATAAGACAAATCAAGCCAACAAATCTTTACATGATTGTTTCTTGCCCACTTCAAATACGCCAAACATCGAGAATAGCATTTAATTAATTTCCAAAAAGCAGCCTCTATTTGCTATTATCTCATAAATCTTATGGTTGTCATGCAACAAGTCAAACTCAGCTGGCATTATCAAATAAGCATATAACGCATAGCTGTAAAATAACAACGACCCCATTTGCCCTCGCCATGGCCACAGTAATAATTTAAACAATCAGCATCGCCTCTCGTTATTGTCGTAGTCTTGCGTAACTGACAAGCGTGTAGTAGACACGTGGATAGCTCACACAAATCGGTCTAACTGCGCACACCTAAGCGCAATTCTTATAATGCTTTTTTCTGTGGCAGATAATGGCGTTGGTAACACTGGTGACCTACAGCAAGGCGCGCCCGCAACACGCACAACACCAACAACCGCAACCCGGTGAGCATGATGACACTGCCAGTGACGGACGTCAGTCTACCTACAATTCGGAACCATTAATACAGTGAGTGTTGTGACAGCTCCTTCATTTACTTCTTTGGGAGACTATTTTTGCTTGGCATGTAATTGCAGGTGTAAAAATGTAAGATTTTATTAGCGTAATAACTTATTAATTGTAGATTACCATTTCTATGGTGCACTCATGTAATAACACTAAGGAAATGGATATGTGTCATGCATGTAAATGTGACGTGTTAATGGCTTAACCTTCGACAGGCAATGAATAGTTACATGGTGCACTTGCAATTTAGTTTTTGAGCTTTCAATGGCACCTAGAAGGATGTGTTTAATTTGCTTACCCGTGAAAGGTGAAGTTCATGGTTTGCAAACATAACCTACAAGTAACGCGATGTATGTAACGCATGATTGTATAATCATTAATTAAATGTCGTAATGTGTTCGGCATAATTATTAGTATTAGCTATGTGATTGGTTTTTATATAACGGCACTTATTGAATTATAAGGAAAGCTTACACCTTCAGGAATACTATTCAATTGGTTATTAGTTGGTTTTGCTTTAGGATTTGGCAGATCGATAAAAAGTTTACATTACTTTCGAAATATTTGCAAATGTGTTCAATCGAAAAATATTTATTAGCATATCTCAACATGTGGCGTTCTGCTATAATTCGCAATAGCTTTCTAAATTTCTTTTTTAAATCATTTAGTGCATTTAGTTAATTTAGTGGTGGGAAATTAGGGACTAGGTTATTTCTAAAACAACAATATTTACTTGCGACACTCAATGGTTGCCTATATTCATCCAAAACTGAAGAAAGTAACGTCAAAAGCATTCTTATAACAACAAATAATTAGTAGGTGTCAAAGTAAACTCATCTGAATAGAATTAAGATAATTACTATGCCTCCATGCAGAATTAGGCATGTGTCCAGATTCATAACCAACTTCGAAGGTCGAGCTTAGTCTTACCTCAAAGAAAGTCATCTCGGGTCTTTTGATAGTCTTATCTTAAGTCTGACTAACATTTTTAATGTTTGTAATATGCGTATTGTTGTAATATATCTTTGTCACTTAAGTACATTCTACTTTTTGTACTCAGAATATGGTTTCATAAGGGCATTAGTCTCTTTCCTTTGATATAGTAATTTGTATTACTTATTTCCAAACTAAATATTGGTGAAAATTGACTGAAAATTATTTACGCTTTTCTCTGAAGTGCTTCATCATTGCTCTTAGATGATTTCCGGACAGTTTGTAAACTGCTTATTTAATTTCCAACAAAGTTATAGATGTTTTAATACACCAATTCTTTTTCTTTTAATACCAGTTAGGATTACTGTGTTATATTCAATGTGTCTTTTACTAATGAATTTAGTTTGGTGTACTCGTGATTTTCTACTAAGTATAAATGTGTCAACAATGTGAACACAACTCTAGCACTCTGGCTCTTCGGGACTTCTTTTCCTCATCAAACATTTCCTAGGTAAGTTTAAGTTTCGCATTTCTTCTTGTCTAATCCTTTACCTAACCTATTATGAACGTTGCCTTTTATTAAACTTATTAAAGTGTTGACCATTGTATTTAATAACCACCATCTCTCTTCCTATCTCTATCGCTTCTAAAATCATCTGACACTATTCTGACACATTTAACTAGTAACACTCTTGTTGTTTAGTATTTTCTCTTACTTTATATTGTATATCATATTTACAAGCACAAACAAATTATATATTATAGTTGTGGAAAGAATTACCAACTAACGTATTGTTTTGGTTTTAGAACAAATAAAAATCAATTGAATGAAATTGCACTAAGAGCCCTAAACTTACATAATATCACAGCGCATACGCAGGCAATCCTTGCTAAAATCGACCAGGTTAATCGAGAACATGGATATTTCAAAGAGGAAAAACCTAAAAGGAGTCACTTTGTTCCTGGGTATTTTACCACCGAGTATAATTACAAGAAACGTGTGCTGAAAGGTTTCAAAATTGAAGATAACCAACGCAATCATACATTACCAGAAGAAGAAACAATATTGAATGATGAGGATAATTCTCAAATGAAAAATACTGGACAAGTAGAAGAAATTCAACAAATTCTGGGTTCAAATGCTGAAGAAATTAATCAAGATTTTAACAATTTTCAACAACAATTAAGTGTGGAGCATGTGAAACAAATTCTGCAAACATATCAGCATCCTGATTATCAACTTTATCCTCAAATACTTAGAATTGCTAACTACAAGTATTATCTAGCATACGATCCTTACAACCAACAATATATCCACTTTGTACCTGAAATACAACCAGTACCTTTAACGCCTTATATTAATCCGTTGTATTCATTTGTACCACAAGATTATTTACAGAATTTATCTCCAATTCCAACTCTACCAACTCTACCAACTCTACCTACTTTACCGACATTGCCGTCAACCATACCTATATTACCAACTTTGCAACCATCTAGGTACTACAATTCGTACCTAACCAACTTTCCTTTAAGAGCAACAAATGATAAATGCTCAGAGAACTTTAATAGATCTCCCAAAATTTTGGAAGAATCTAAAGTTTTATTGAGATCGCTAAAAGATGCTTCTGTTTTAAAATCACCAAGTTTACTAAATGAAAATAATTATCCCACGACGGAGACATTAACAATATCAACAACGTCACAAGTAGAAACCACAACTTCAGCACCTACAACATCACTAACTCACCGTGCGAAAATCCACAAGGTAACCATTGAAAACCAACCAGTTGGAGTGCCCGCAAATAAAGAAAACCGCATACCCATAAAGCAACTTGCTGAAAGACGGAAGGAAAACCGACATTCACTTGAAGGTCGTCGGAACACAAAACGACCTAATATATTTCGGCCACATACTTGGTATAATAATCAACCAATGCATCAGAATAAATCAAACATTGTTCACGAGGAAGCTGAAGATGAATCTGCTGAAGGAGAAAGCATTTCAATTCCAGGAGGAACACAAGCTATAAAAGCTATTTTTGGAAGGCGTCCTCTAATGCCTCATGTATCGGACCATGGACAAGGACAAGAACAAAATAAGAGAAAACTATTTGGGAAGGATAATACTGGAAGTGGAATCTTTATTCATAAGCTAAAAGTTAGAAGAGGTGGTGTTGCTATTGCTGGACCTGGTGGAATTGCAACAGCGGGAAGTGGAGGTACAGCCATTGTTGGTCCTAATGGATATGCCTTTACACATCCGGATAGTCTAGCAATAGCAGGATCAGGTTCTAAAGTGATTGCAGTTGATCCAAATGTGAATTTAGGCGACTTAGTTAGTAATGTGAGTAATGGTACCTTGAATTCGACTTTAGCTTCGATGAGGACAAGAGTAGGAAAAGTTGTTGCTACCGGACCAGTGATTTATTATAATAAAGGATGAGGAGCAAGACGTTATAGAAAACGCATAAAATAATTGAACGCTAGCTTAATAAAGGCAAGGTTACTACTAGTAGACACTCAGGTAATGGAATTTCAATTAACTATTTCAATACACTTCTGGTCCACATTATGGGAAATTTATATATACATATGGGTTTATCATATTTTTTTTAAATGGAATTAATCATTGGCAAAATTAAGCGTGCAAAAATTCGATTTGTATTGGTTCAATTGTTTGGGTTGGTATTTCTGACTTCAGCTCATGAAGCAAGCCGAAGCGACGGCTACGGCATCTAGCTGTAAGTGGCACTAGTAGGCGACGTTGTTTTCTATTGCAATTTTTACTTTACGTTGGTACCGCTTTGATTTCCTAAAGCATCGGCTAACTTCGTCATTGCTAGATATTACCAAAGTCAAAAAAGCAGTTACTTTTTTGGTTACAAGCTTCTAAAAAATATTTTCGAGAATACTAAAAAGGTCAGCAGTAGTATACTTACTACTACTACTACTACTACTACTACTACTACTACACCACATCCGATACTATTCAACAATTTTACTACAATTGGTAACCCAGGATCACCCTTTTCTTAATTGAGATAGCATTTGATTATTTTAGATTTTCTACGGTTTCGGTATAAGGTAAAGAAGTAAGTGATAGCAAACTTAGCCAATGTTATTGTAATATTAGCAGTATTATTGAATATTAATAAAAATTACTGATTGAGGGAAATTGTCAGTTAAAAGAAGCAACAAAGGAGTCTCGTTAAAATGGGCATTTAATATTATTTCATTACATAGTTCTTAAAAAAGTATGTACCTACTTATCTATAAGTCTTAACAACCTATTGTATTTCTTAGATGTTTCCATGCGACAAAATAAAATGTGTGTTTAATTTAACATTGTTCATGTTCTGCTTGCTTTTGTCATTGGCATCGTAACAATTTTAAAATAATGCTACTCATAACTCATAACAAGAAAGCATTAAACAATAAAAGCCATTTAATTTGCCGGTGACACAACAAACAATGCACTTGCACTGATCGCATGCGTGCCGCGTTGAACACGTTCTTCGTAAATCTTTAACTTTTACTTCCAGCTACCTCGCAGGGGGATTTGCAGCCAACACGGCACTTCCGCATCTAGTCTGGCCCCATCACAGTCAATACAAGCAATTCATCGGAATTAACTACCCCAGTCATGTACCAAATGGATATTATAATATGGCACTGCAAGCACCAGTATCAAGATTTCAAATGCCAAACCAAGTATTTCAACTACCACCACCGCTGTCACCACCATCCCAACAGCCGAATCCACCAAAGGATAGAAAGCAGGCAACCAATAGTAATCTGTTGCGCCGCGAGTGGATTTATGAAGACCTGGAAAACTACCTCCTTGATAGCTACATGAACAGCATCGCAAATGGAGAGATAACGCACACACGCAGCAAACAAGAGCATAGAGTGACCGCAACAACGCCAAAGTACGACAATCTTCACCATGCTCACATTGACGATAATAAACCAGTTAAAAACACAACACACGATCAGACTGATGACCTTAACGCGCACCTGCATAATAAACTCGCACAACTCGGGCAGCCAGTGCGCGTGGTAATTGAAGCAAACGGGGCCTTCCAAGCTGGGGCTGATGGGTTTGCTCCTGTCACCAATCTAGTACTCAAACCAGTAGCTAAGTCAGTTGCAGGGAGTGCCGGAAGTGCAATTGCTACTCCTCAAGCAAGAGCGATTTTGAAACGTGGGCACCGGTTTAATATTTTGTTTGAACCGGAAGCTGTCGCTGTGGCAGGACCAGGTGGTGTAGCACATGCGCAGAGCGACTTAGAGATTATGTACGAAGACGACGATGACTATTAGACTTGACCATGACTAAACTGTACCAAATATACGCTTAAACATTTCTCTGCATTTTCATTTATTTTACTTTAATACAATGAGTCCATTTTCACGTGAATATCACAATTCGTAGTGGATGAAGTTAAATAGGTTGTCTGTTTTAGGGATCCTAAAATACCAGCAAAGATCACTCTTCTGCCTTTCTACGGAGGAGCCAAAGGACAAACTTTGAAAATCATAGAAGCCGTAGATGGAACGGTTACAACCGAAATCATTCAAGGAGAAAGACAACCTGTTCGCTCAGAGGAATTAGTTGAAGCGCAAGAAGAACTCATTGAATCCTCAGCGGTTCCAGTCCGAAGGGAATCTGAATATGGTCTTAATATCAAGAATATCCATAAGAGTGCTCTTAACATCCTTCGTCTTCAAGAAGCAGCGAAGAGCACAGGTCTTAACGAAGAAGATGCAGCTGCTTACAAGGAATACATGGACTCACTAAACCAATCAGCACATAACCTTGCTAAAATTAACGAGAGGGAAGACGATGATGTTGATTCACACACTAGAGCTGGATTGAGTGGTTGGTTTGCTAGAAAGAAGACAACCGCACCACCAAAGAAGGAAAATAAGGACAAGGATAAAGATATGAAGAAAGAAGAAGAAAACAAAAAGAAGCAAGGGCAGATAACGGACGAGGCTAAGAAAAAGGAGGAGGAGGCTAAAAGGAAAGCTGAGGAGGCGAGGAAGAAACACGAGGAAGCCAAGAAGAAGGCAGAGGCGGAAGCAAAGAAAAAAGCTGCTGAGGAAGAAGCTAAGAAGAAGAAGGAAGAAGAGGAAAAGAAACGAAAGGTGGAAGAAGAGGAAAAGAAACGAAAGGAGGAAGAGGAAAAAAAGAAACAGGAGCAAGAGCATCAAGTTCAGGAAGGTGAAGAAGGACCAGCTCAAACCCCAGAGACCTCAGTGGCTGAAGCTAAACCGGTTGGCCTTGCAGTAGCAGGTAACAATATCCATTAGTTTTAATTTGCTTATCTATTTCTGGCATTTTTAAGGAATTGGAGGTGTAGCTTCTAGCAAACCAGTAGCAACAGCTGTAGTTGGTCCTGGTGGTTTAGCCATCGCTCGTCCTGTTGGAACAGCCATCGCTGGAGTATCCCCAGATCAAACTTTGGTTCCAATCTATGCGGAAGGTTATGTCGTGCCTAAACCAGCATCTTCTAAGAAACCATCACATTCGTCTGATTATCTCAATAAAATTATTGCTAAATATCATCAAGCCTAAACTATAATCCATCCTGCTCAACTCAAAATAAGTTACATCTAATTTAACATATTTATAAAATAATTTATTTAATTTAATATATGACACTAGTAAATTAATTAAAGTTATACTCGTATCTGATAATGAATTTAAACATCTTGCCACTAGAATTATCTCGTAAGTTACTGTTACTTTAAATTAAACCATATTAAATAATGTTTGACCTTTAGTGAACCATTTGTAAGACGTAAATCTATTAGCACTCTTCCTCGATAGTGATCACCGAACGTCTCCAGAATACGGTAAACAAATGAAGATTGGAACCTTGAAATGAGATCGCCTTGGTTCGATTTGTCCATTGTCCATCTAATTCACAAACAAAACACACACTACAATGTTACTTCTTGCCTGACATAATAATAATAATCAGAATAGAAGTAAATGCACAGTAACTACGTTTCTAATAGAATTCATCTTTGTGGAAGTGTACTTTTAGGTTATGTGGTGGTTCATTTATTTGTCGTGATGTTTTGTTTCAGTATTGCATAGAATACGTGGGCGCATTTTAAAATTAGCACACATTGTAACTAATAATTTTCATTGGCAACTTGAGTTTCTACAAATACTGAATTATTAAATCTACAAAAAAGTTGAAACACACAAACGATTAAAATGATAGTCATAGAAAATCCCTTTCTTGAATTCTTCAACATCACCCAAAAATCTTGTTCGAAATTACACTCCTTATTAGCCCACATATTCCAACCTCAAGCTCCTAAGAAATCTATAAACATTTTCAAACATCCCGTCATAAACCAATATTCTCAAGAGCCTGCACTTCCCTAGTTTGATCTCCGAAGAATTCAACTAGTTTGGTGAAAGCCGCATTGGTGAAAGCTAATAGAAGCCTTCATAACCTCACTATTGGAAAGATGTGGAGCCCTTTAAATAGTTGGGCAGATGTGAAGCCAAGAGCAGTATTCAGTCGCATTATCGGCAGACATTTAGTGACCCATTTAGTGTCAACTTGAAACAGCTAGATGAGTCAATACCCTAACCACATCAACAACGTGTTTTCTACCACACCATCACTTGTCATCCAGCTATACAACAGACACGTCAACCTTCACAATAGAAATATAAGTTCTTGGAAATTTTTTTTCTTATATTATATATTTTAATAAAAAAAATTTCGTTTTTCACCTTTTTTCTTTAAGCATGCCCATTATTTAAATAAGATACTATAATATGACTATCTGTTTAAATTCCTTTTCTGCATCTCTAAGTTAAAATTTCCGTACTAAACTTAAATATATTTCTTCTAACCGAACGAAAACATTCTTTCTTGTTCCAAGCTTTTTGCCATAAGATTATATTCGACATCCTAGATTGACCTTGACCTTCAGCATGATTGATTTCGGTGAAAGTCTTTACGCTGTCATTTTCTACCCCACCTCCTGAAATAACATGATCAAAGAAATACTTCTTTGCTCTGCGTTCCTATGATATAAAAGCAATAACTTAGAAAATATTCAACTTATTATTGATTTATCACTTCAAATTTAGAACCTAACCTAGAAAGTTAGTATATTCATTTGCTATACCAATTTTCATCATAATGTTGTTTGTTATTTAGTGTTTTCTAGTTCTTGCAGAATTATTACAAGCAAACAATTTACTTAGTATTTTTGTTGAAATGGTTCAATTCCATGATACTCCTTTAATATGCCTTAATCATTAGCAGTTTGAAACCAAGTTTGAAAAATGTACACATTCGCTAAACTAGTCTGATCTTGCAGACTTGTATTACTTGTATCTGCACAAAACGAAAGGCACACTTCAGCCAATAAGATGATATACCAATTGCAGCAATTTCACCTTGATCTTGAAGAAATAAAGCGCGGTTTACATCAACCCAAACAAGTTCCATGCTGTTACAAACCAGTGTTTGTAAATATGCATTCATTGGAAGTAAATTCAACTCAATCATATTTGATTCTTATCTGAAATATTTTAATCATTGGATTAATTTCCGTATTGTTTTAAACAAGGTGGAACGCTATAACAAGTTATATTTATTTATTGTTATATTGTCACACATTTATATAAACTGCTATGAATGTTTCCTTCAGATTCATTCTGTTACTTTCTAAACTCTTTAATGTGAGTCATTTGTCAACTATATAATGCATACTTATAATTTCCTAAAAAAATCACACAACAAAACATGAATGAAATTCGAGAATCACATTAAACATTCTCGAAAATAAAGAAAATTGTTGAATCGCTATGTAACTCATAGATGGCGCTGCTCTGGAATCTATTGTATTTTACTTGTATTACCTGGTTTAAATTAGGGTGCGTTCGTTAGGGAAATCACTCTGGTCTCCCTTCAGAGCGAATAAATCTTTCGCCTTTTACTAAAGATTTCCGTGGAGGGGGACAACTCAAATGAGTCTGTAGCAATTTTTCGCAGGCCTTGCAATTTGTTTGCGGGGCCATCTAAGAAATCAAAAAAAACATTTTTTTAATTATAAGCTATAGTTAGCTTTTCTATACAAATATGTTTTGTTATGTTATCTTGGTGATTAACACTCTACACATAGTCACAGAAATTTTTACAAGATATTGGTAAAAATGTTTGTAAGTTTTGTATTGCCGTTTACAGCTTTTTGAATAATATGGATTAACTTTACTTTGGCATAGTATAAAAAATATCTTTACAGATATGATTTATTTCAATTGTTATTCACAATCATAGGTAAACATAATTATCCTAAGGACCAATCCATAAACTCAGGAAAAAGTTGTAAAGCACTAAAGTCTTTTACACCACCACAGAAATAAGTCAAAACTTAGTTACCTAAAATCACCGACACACTGAGAGAACAAAGTAAACTTAACTAAATAATTATACAACCAAAATAACAACAAATTTTACCATCTCGACATGCACTAGTTTTGGATACACAATACAAACATAAAGTGCATTGTTGTCATTTAATTTAATATTACTCATTAACGCATCACAAGGAAGAAGAACGCTGCAGTAATAAATCAAGGTTATGTTGACATTGTGTCACAATCAAATTTATGCAAGATACATCAGTGTGCCAGAAATGGCTCAAAGTATGTAGAGAATTGTTTGGGCGAGACCATTTTTCTCGGCCATCACGTCATAGTGACGTGTTTGATTTGATTTTCAAATGCTCCATTGTTGATCTTTGCATGCTGTTTGAAAACATTGAAAAGAAAGAAATGACCTTCATTCTTTTAATTTGTTGCATTGTGTGGAAGATTAGTGTTGTTAATGCTGTCTTTTAGATCAACCCACGAGTAAAATAACTGCCACAACAGTGAAGCCATTCCAATATAATTAAATGTTGATATTTGTAACAAAGGTGAATTTATAATGAAGCTCGTCCAGTCGTGGTGACAACAATGCAGCTACGAAAACAAGAAGTATTTTCGGTTCATTTTGGAAGGATTCTGTGTGGGTTGATACTTGTTGTAAACAACTTGTTTCCACTCATTCAAAATTCCAAAACGTAAAAACGCAAGTAAAAACTGCATTGTATAGTAGTTGTTTGTTGAAATTCCCTTGGGGGAAATAAATTTCTTGGACGACTGGAGAACGCCTCTCTTATAACGTTAAGATGAAGATTTCGATCAGAAAGAAACAAGTGTTTGTATTAACAACAAACGGTATATTTTTTTCAATTTATTTCTTCTAAGAAAAGAACTGGTTGATCTTTTCTTAGAAGGATCAACTTTGATATGAATTTTAGTATAGAATTAGCTAAACCACTAATCAAATGCCTTAATTTTTAATTGCAAGAAATTGAAACATGTTTTCCAATTGATTCTTTGATACAAAAGGCAAAAACCTAACCTACAAAACCATAAACACTTGTATCCATTTAGAAAATGCTTTTTTTGATAAACGCGTATTTGTTTAAGTTTGATGAATAATTTTGATACCTTTGCATGTAATTTGCTTGTTGCCCCTCTTGGACAAGTCTATAAGAAAGGTCGATGTGCCCAAGAAGAAGCTACAATCCTTTCTCGATGGCGTGAACGACGACAACAGCGAGAACTACCAGGATTTGTATAAAGTTTTCGCAAACGCGCGCATCTCTGGCAGTTGTTGTTTGGTGCTGCGAAGAGGAACATCCAAGGAGGAGACGAGAAAAGGATCAGCGAGAGCACAAGTTCATCATCTGGAAGTCAAGGTATTTACAATCAATTAAAAGTCAGCTTAATCTACTCAGTCTACCTTGTAGAGAACAATAAGCTGAATTAAAAATAATTGGGCACAAAACTACAAAAATACAAGTATCAGTTAATTTCCTCCAAAATTATAAATAAGTTACATTAGTTTATTACTTTGTATCATTTCTTAAAGATTATTCAATTATTTTGATTAATTAGAATCATGTCTTAGTTGTTACTTGTATGCTTTTAAAGCGTAATTCTAATTTTTTGTTGGATTTATTTATAAAACCATTTCTTCTTGGAGTTTTCCTCACATTTGTGTCTAGCTCTTGTCTCATTGATGTGCTGTTCAAATTAATCCCAGAATATACAGAATACACTGCCAATCAATAACTGTCACAAGTTACTGTATCCACTTGATATTTTGATAAAAGATATCCCAACGAATGTGGTATTAAAATTAATAAATGAACACACCTAAACCTCAAATCACTAAAGTAGTACCAAGAAACTAGAAAATAAATTGCCACTTTTACATAAAAATGGCAAAGAAAAAAATCGTTAACGTAGGCATACATAATTACACTCAATGAAACAAGCAATTGTTACAAATAAATTAAGATAATACCATAGATATATTTCCTTATACGATTTTCTATTATTTAACTTATTATCATATTCACACGCTTCAGGTTTTTCTTTCATTGCCTACATTCGAATAAAAAACACTTAGTCATCGCTGTCAATTTTTAACCTCTGCGAACCTTCAACACTCCTCAAACCTTAATTACTACTTTAAAATCTGAGGTGTTTGTATCTCAACATAACTAGCTGTTCGTAAACTATATACACTGCCAAATGAATTTGTTGGCGCTGCGACGGTTTTCTGCTTCCTCCAAATTGGTATTAGTAAAACTATTGCTTACCGTTACATAACAACTCGTAATGAATACTTTAATCAATGCTGTTGGCTGTACTCGTCCTCTACGCACAATAAATCCAAGAAAGAAAGACAAATGCGTGCTGCCATGTATGGTGAGACCTCGTCTAGTATCAGCGTAAGATGGAAGTCAACGCGAACGCAAATTGGCGACTAATTCCACCGTGCATAGATTCGAAAATTGCTGATATTAGTCAAAGTTGGACGAGGTGAACGAGGAAGAAAACATGTGGCCATTAAAAAAATGCACACAGAATAATTTACTGCTGTGCACTGTACTATCACAATGTCATACCAACAAAATGTCCTTGTTGGTAAACACAAGCACAAGTTAAAACAATTGCTGCGACAGGAAACAGACGTCAATCATTGCATCAAAGCATTTGAAATCTGTAAACATACGTTTTGGGTACTTGCAGTTCATTGAGTTGACAATTCCTCTTGCGAAATCTGCAAGAACTTTCAGTTGCGTGTCTTTAATATAATAGCTCAATCACTTTTGGTTTCCATGTTCTGATTGTTTGTCGATGTTATGCATGCACTGACGCTCGTAGTATGCATCACAAAAGGCACATGCACTTATTGTGCATAGCAAAAGTGGAATTGTCGTTCCTACCTAACAATAGCTCACTCTATTAGAAATACAATCACATGTTGCAACTGATACTTTCTTTACTTCCAACGCTAATTACATATGTTATTTAATCATAAAACAGCTAATATGATGTTCAAAAACTAGCACACCTTAACGATTTCTTTTTTGCGACTGATATCGAATAAATTCTTCTGGTTTCTGAGTCAAGCAGTTCGGAAAACACGCAGCCACTATTGCACATGTTTCCCATGTTTATTCTTCAAAGTAAAATGTAAAAAATTATGTAGTTTTCATGTGACGAAAGGCAGTACCCAATATAAGATGTTAATTAAATTTTGGGTTTTGTTGTAGATGACCAAACTTACAATTCTAGTCGTCTGCTTGATGATAACCATATCACTAGCAGAAGACAATGAGGTACTTAAGAAATCAAAAGCATCTGAAAAAGTACCAGCAATACCCACTATGCAACCTGTATCTGAAACACCACCAGTAGCATTTCCAGACCGCCCCAATGGGCCGCCTGGCCCATACGGACCAACTTTTAGTACTGATGGAACAGTTATACCACGACAATTTGCTGGTTACCCTGAAGAACCAGAAGGCATTCCTCAGTTTAATCCATATGCTAGTCCGCAATTGGGATTTGGTGGATTTTATCCTCAGTTGCAACCAATTCAACCACAACAACCTCAAGGGTACCACCCAACAGATCAATTTCAATCAAATTCTAATATCTGTTTATATGGAATCTTTAGATATCCTGGTCAACCACAAATTGTTTATTATTCTGGAACTGGACAACCATTCCTTGTGAATCCTGGTAATCCACCTGGTAACTTTTTAATTCCTCAATATCCACAACCAGCTGGTCCCCCACCAGGTGTAGATCCAAGCATTTTTACAACTCAACCAATTTACCCACCATTGACCCCACAAAACCCACAAATTCCACAACAACCCCCTGTCTATGTTAATGGATATCCTAAGCAGCCGGTGGTTCCTCCAATTGATAAAGATGCAGAGGAAATTCCAAAGGATATTCCTATTCAAGGTGGAGCTTCTAATGGTAAGAGGATAAAGTTATTTGTTCTTTCCGTTAGCTACAAAGTTTTACGTTTTAATCACATAAATGGAAGGTGAAAATTACGACATGTTGCATGAAACGTCCGTTCAAACAAGGAACTATTTATTAGTTGAAAATTTCCCTTATATATAGTTCCAACTAAACAGAAACCACAAAAAGTTGAACTCGAAGATGCTGAAGAAGTCGAACCCCAGAAACCAACTCAACCTGGAACACCCCAACAAGGCAACCCCCAAGCACTCCCAAACGTTCCAAATCTCTTGAACCTTCGTCCAGGTCAACGCTTCTTCATTCTCAATGGTCAATCACTTTTTTCAAATTATCCAGGATTTGGTCACCAACAACCTAATTTAGTTCCTGAACGCTATTCCAATCCTTACTTCGAACGCCAACGTTTCGACCAACAACAATTCAAACCACTTAGTTCTTCACTGGCCAGCATCATTGTCCGTGACCATCCACATCTTGTACGCCAACAAATTATCCCTCCGCATCTAAAAGGCCATACCTTCCAACAACATCAAGATGGATTACCAATCACTTTGCACAACCAAGTTGTTGAAAAAGATATCCAATCCGTTGTGCTGACACCGACTGGTGCTGGTAGCAAAGACGCTCTGCAATCCAGATATTATGAGAAAACAATTCCTTTTGATGATCATCAAATTCCACTGCAGCAGGATCAAGTGCCGCCTGTTTTCGATGCACCAGCGGTCAACTTTGATTACTACAAGTACAACGATGGTGCTGATTCATCTGATGACTCGTCGGTTATTATCGATGCAAAGTATCAAGAACCGAATGAAGTTGAAGATGGTAAGAATAATTAACACTTGTTTTCTATAATTTATCATATAATTATCCTTGAATGCTGCAGACATCGAGAATGAAACTGAAAAACCAGCAGAATCAAGTGTAGCGGAAGCACAACCCGGGGCAATTGCCCTTGCTGGTGAAGGTGGTGTTGCTGCTGCTGGCCCTCGTGGCACTGCTTTAGCTGGTGAAGGAGGACTTGCTGTCTCTAGTCCACATGCTACTGCAGTGGCAGGACCTGCTAAGGATGATCCACCTGCAACTACAACGGAAGAGAAACAAAAGTCAACAAAGTCAATATAATTTCTCTTTAAGGATAAAACCTGATCAATCACTCTAAATCAAAGTAACAATCCGGCAAGTATAAAACTTCGTCAGGCTAGAAAGAAAAAAAATTAATTAATGCGGTATCAGTATCTCGAGTGCTACTTTATAGTGATAAGAATGTATATTAATGCATTAATATTTTACTTAGCCAGATGTAAAGAAGAGAAAAGATGTGATGGAAGTAAAGCAATACGCCAAGGTTTTATATTTTTTAATAAAACTTTTATAATAAGATATTCTTCACTTCAAAGTCTTTATTTCCTCTCGAAATAATATATAGATTAATTATATATTCTGTCACTGGCAGTTGTCTTAACCACCACATCAGTAATGCAACAAAAAAATAAATATAAAATCACAAATAGTACCAAGTGCAATCATAACTGAATTCATTTACAAACATAATGCTTAATTCCTGATCTACAATTCAGTATGTGATTGATAGTGTGACTTAATATTTTCAGAGGCATGTAAGTAAATGCCCTCCATAGCTTGCCAATGGACAGCTCCACTGGTGGAATGTAAACCAGCAATTTCCATCTGTCCATTGATAGGTCTTCCAAATGTCCTGCCTGTAGCAGCCAAATACTGATCAGTATCGACATGCTTCAGCATCACACTATCATCCCTCTCCCAAAACTCCCCAGAGCAAATCAACTCCCAATGATCTCCTACATCACCTTCTCCACTATCTCCATAAGCACTAATTTCTTGATGACCACTGAGTGGACTTGAGAAGTGATGTGAGTGCAGGTTCTTGCTAGTTGAGCTATGTTCCAATCTAATTTTTTCTCCACATTTGATGGGTGTTCCCCTTGGACAGATTTTACCAGTTGCAGACTTAACAGCCCAGTAACTGTTCACATCTTCTTGGATTTCCGTACCTGTAACTGATTGTTGACCACTGCCAGTGCCATATTTCACATCATGGGAATGTAGTCGAACTCGGTGGTCGGTATTTAGAAGTTTGATTACAGATCCACAAGTAACATATCGTTGTCTAGAAGCTATAAGAACAATGTTTTAATATAAGAAATATATGTTTGAAAATGCCACGCACATTCATTGACCAATGAGAGAGCGACACAGTGCCGAAATGTTAACCTCACTACATTCAATGTTTTAGAAATAATGCATTCAATTACCTTCTAATTCAGTGGACAGGCTCAGAAGAATGCCAATGAACAATAGAGATATGAAATCACACATCATTTTTGTATTTAGGAACGTAACACTTTATTTACAAGTACTTTGTTTCGACAAGAGAAAATCCGACGGAATGAAGCAAATTGCAGTTTTCCTGTGGCACACGGAGCGGGAGGCGTATAAATGACAGCTCAACAATGAAGTAAATAATATCGAGTATTGGTAGTTTAATTATTTTTCTCAAAAATTTATATTCTTTACATATAATAAATATTTCAATACTAAATATAATTAAAATTATACCATTTACAAAATATTAATGCATAATTATAAAGAATTCTAGATTTAAAAATATTTACTTAATTTATTTGAAATACTATAGGAACTTTTGATTTTCTTTCAAATTCTCCTAGTGGAAAATGAATGACAAAATCACATTGGCCGGCATTGACAGAGGCCCAGCTGAATTTATACCATTAATACAAAGATGATTTGATTAACAAGTGCAAAGTTTTAATTTCTCTAGCAGCATCGAGCCAAAACGTAACAAGCTAATCAAACCAATCTCCATGCATTCAGCACGGTGAGAAAGTACGATTTTCTAGTCAATTAGAAAAATATTGTGTGTGTTCGGTTACCTAACTTTCAAAAAAATCGATATCTGAACCTCCGAGAAAAGTAAGGTTACAAATCTAATTAGTTCATATTAATTTGTTTCTAGCCAATCTGTATCGATGAATTCAATTAACATTCACGATCCTAACGTGATCATTACTTGGCACGTTCAGATCGTTTAATCCCAACGTGTCTTAATCACATGATTGCTCATGACATATCTTAATTTTTAGAAAACCACTTAGTCTTAATCAATTGTAACTCACTTGGAAGTTTATTAAATGAGCGTGGCGTCGATTTGTGATGAGTGGGACCGAGACTGAATCAGTGCCTATTCTGGTAAATGTAACCGCCGCCGATTGTCAGGTGCACAGTGCCTTGCCTAATGAAGAGGAAAGTTCTACTGAAGAAGACCATTTAATACCTGAAGTGGTATTCAGTTCAGTTTTGGACTCTTCTGGCATTAATAGAGAGTCACAGCCACTATTAGGGCCTGCAGAGGTTTCATACAATCATTTTCCTGGTGAGTTTACCCCAGCACATCCATATGAATTGCACAATTTTAGTCACTTTCATAATGTTTTCCATATTTACATCTGCTCATCTATGCTGGCAGTGAGTCATACTTTTTGTGATTGCCATGTCATTGGTGATTGGAATAATACATGACTAGCACAAAATATTTAGCTTCTATTTGTACATTATGAGTAGTGATAAAACACAATGTTAGGTTATCATTGGATAATGATTTATATTTATTGATGCAGCATTTTGTATATATTGCTACCCATGAGAATAATGTTATAAGAAGGGTATACTATGCAGGATAATTAATCAAGGGATCTATAATTTAATGAATTTAATTACACTTCTTATGAAAAATGAGAGTAAATACAGTATTTTTATTTAATTAATCAATTGATATTGAAATTAGTTTACTCTATGCTTGTTTTAGTTTAATTCTGACCTCTATTGAATTGTGTATATGAGTTATTACCATATTTATTACTTGGACGTGTCCTTGACAAAAGAGTAAATATTACAAATGTACATGACATCAATATATTTAAACATTATTTTTTTTTAATAAGGTAAAAAGTCACAGCCTGTAAATTTCTATGCATATACTGAACATTAGCTTCTAATTAATTACATAAACTTCGTACTTTTTACAGTATCCGAAAATAGATATCTTGGGGAAAACACTAATACAACTGTTATAGGTTGCGCTTATTATAGCCCCAAATTTCCTGCATATTTACAATATTATTGATATTGTGCCACTGAAACCATCAAGCTATTGTATAGTTCCTTGTCTCAATATCACGTTGTTTCGGGCCTAGTGGCAGCGCGATACTGCGAGTAGTGTCGGTTGTGTGGGTTTTGCAGGGCAGACTGCAAATTGCTGTGAATCATAGGCCACACGACACGACGCACGTTGTTCATTCGAACGCTGATAGCAACCAATAAACAATATCACCCGCAATCAGTCCCACCGCAACTGTTTCGTGCTCAAGCGCTTGTGTGGAATCGGCGTCAATTGTGACACGATTTAATGGCAATTATTTCCATTGCTTCGCGTGAATACATTAGTATTTCGTGCTTGTCGACTCCGCGTGGATTGTCTCTGCAAATTATAGTCTGCTGAAACGCCAATGTCGGTGTAATTGGCATTCGCTTTTGTTATTTGGTGTCGCAGGGTGCCACCGTGCGTCAACAGAAATACCACGTATGCACTTCGAGTTACTGCCGTGTAATCAGTTCAAAGGTAACAATTTTGCTAATAACCACGAGAGCAGTCATTTGCTACTTAAATGTGTTTATGTCGTGATGGAGATGGGGTTTTAATATAGAAATGCTCCACGTTTAACGTGTTTATCTCAAAGATGACATTAGAATTATCATACGAATTGCGTGATTGCAATCTTTAGGTACTTTTCCACCTTTATGGGTGCAATTGTTTCAAGTTTAGTAACATTGTGATTATCTAATACACTGAAGTATAATACAATATATTGTAAACTAAAGTGGGTAATTAAAATGATTTGCTCTTTTCAGATGATCCTATATTTAATGACCTCGTATCAAAAGCGGAAGCCGCCATAGACATAGGCCGCTTTCCTGAACGTATCTCTCAAGGATCGAGTGGTTCATACTTTGTTAAAGATATCGATAACGTAAGTAGTCATATTCAGATTTATTCGAATGTTTTCTATTGATTGAACTCTAACTACAACCACTTTTGCTATTTGTAGTTTGGCTTCTCTTACGTAATATATTTTTATCGCTTGCTATTGCTATTCAGACGCGTGCGAAACAGTGCTCGTTTGTTTCTTAGTAAAGCGTAGAAAAAAAATAGTACAGCGGATTTCAAGGGGACGTTTTAATCTAGAGTGGTTTGATTAAAAGCGCTTGGTTGAAACCGTACACTCAGAAATTGTTTATGTAACTGTTACCAACAAAATGATTGGCCTATTGATTTATACATGTTTTGTTTTCTAGAAAATAATAGGTGTGTTCAAACCAAAAGACGAGGAGCCCTACGGAAGATTGAATCCAAAATGGACGAAGTGGATACACAAGCTATGCTGCCCGTGTTGCTTCGGTCGTTCCTGTTTAATACCAAACCAAGGTTACCTATCAGAAGCTGCTGCTTCATTAGTTGATACCAAGTTGCAATTAAATATTGTGCCCAAAACTAGGGTAAGAAACATTTATTATATTAGTTATATGCGGGTCGTTTGAATGTAAATCGATGTTTGCAGATTGTTAAATTGGTTTCCGAAACTTTTCACTACCCACGGATAGATCGGCAAAAAGCACGCATCAAACGCTCAATAATGGAGCAATTTCCTAATGTAGGAGTGCGCTTCAATCGGATTGGATTGCCGCCCAAAGTTGGTTCATTCCAGCTTTACGTAGAAGGATATAAAGACGCCGACTACTGGCTGCGACGGTTTGAAGTTGAACCCTTGCCAACACGAATGTCCCAAAAATTCCAATTACAATTTGAGCGACTTGTTGTTCTGGATTATATTATTCGGAATACAGACCGTGGAAATGACAATTGGTTAATAAAATATGATCAGCCTACAATCGTTACAAGTAATGGCAACGGCAGCACGCAGGTATTTATTACTATAATAATATAAAATGAAATATGTGAGGAATGCTGTTGCTTCAGGTTGAAATACTCGATACAACAGACTGGAATATGGTTCAGTTACCAGAGATAAAAATTGCTGCGATAGACAACGGATTGGCGTTTCCCTATAAACATCCAGATAGCTGGAGAGCGTATCCATATCATTGGGCGTGGCTGCCGCAGGCGAAAGTGCCCTTCAGTCGGGAGATACGCGAACTCGTGCTGCCGCTACTGGCGGACATGAACTTTGTACAAGACTTATGTGATGATTTACATGTGCTTTTCAAGCAGGATAAGGGATTCGATAAGAGTCTCTTCGAACGACAAATGTCTGTGATGCGAGGCCAAATTTTAAACCTGACCCAGGCGCTTAAGGATGGCAAATCCCCGGTGCAACTGGTGCAGATGCCGGGTGTTGTCATCGAGAGGTAGTATGTTCCATTGCGTAGTTGATATTCATTCGTATTCATTCAGCTCGTATTACAGGTCGCAGGGTCATCATACACCCAGGTTTTTTAGTTTTACACAACGCTTCCAGGAAAATAGCCCATTCTTTTCATGGTGTTGATATCACAACGCGTGCGCCTTGTTTTTTCATAAATTCGTCTCGATTATTAATATAAGTCATTCTTTTCTATTGTATATTTATTACAATGTGTATATATTACAATCTAATGAAATTTCAATGTAAAACGAAACTTATTAACACTATTAATTAATTGATGAAGTAAAAAATATAATTGATAAGGAGATTCTTGTTCGAATGACTTGCTGGGTCTCGCAGCTGCAGCAATGGCAACTCCAGGGTGGATGAAATCAATGAAACACGATTGGCATAATAATCTGTCTTCCATTCGCAATGACAGAGGTGTGGTCATGGACCTTATTCGGTCAATCAGCCCTGATAGGCATGTTACAAGGGGACTTGGGTGAGACCTGGTTGAAGCATATATGTCTCAGAAATCGGCGTCAAAAGCGAACATAAATCACTATATATCTATCTCTACACAGCGAGCATGTAAGTTTTTAAAAATTGCGTCAGCTAGACTATCAAACACATACCGGGAGGGATATTTTTTAACTTTGCTCTTTTACGTTTTGAATTGAATTTATTCAAAATTGTTGACTGGCGCATTCTACAATGCAAAATCTGCTATTTGCTATTATTTTCAGCATAGTAGGAACCTAGCAGTAATTCGTAAACATTATTATTAAATGATATTTTACGTTTTTCTTCTGTACATTTCATTCAGGAATCAAAAGATATGGTTTAAAATTTAAAGTACATTCACAAATATGATTAATTATTGATAAGTCTACACGCAGAGCATATGTGTCGTTATTAATAATCCATTTTATAACGCAATGTATTACGCAAAAAAGGCGTATAGAACTTGTTTGATCTATTCGCCTTGTCATCGCACAACCTTGGCCAGTTCTCTTCTCTGCATCTCGTTGACTGAGTTTGCGTGTTAAACGATCAGTGAACAAGGTTTACTAGAACAAGTATGCTAGTGGGACTCACTAATGACATAAACCCATTAATTTTTTTTTCACAACTATGACAAGATAATTTTGCATGCGATTTAAACTCATGTAGTAATGGGTACTCAGCAATGAATTATATGCATGTTAAATATCATTGCTCCAACTTTTATCCACACATGTATGTTTGAGTAAAAAGTCTTCAGCTGCAAAACTACTAATCAAAGTTTAAACGAAATGACATATTTGGCACTCTGTTGAGTATTTGTTCATATAAGCGGTAAATATTTAGGCGTAGAACAAGTTTTCATTTCGCAATTCGTTTCTATCGCGGTCATAAATGGTTAAAGAAGACCAACAGGTTTTCGTATACAAATCTTTATTACTTCATTCAATTTTTGGCAATAGTTATAACTTGTTTCAATGGGTTGAAAAAGGTTATTCATAAATATGCATAGATATTTAGTAGAATTTTTTTTCTTTAAACAAATTACTATCAAATTGTCTTAAGTGCTGACAGAAAAATACAAAAAAAGTAGAAATAAGTTCAATATTTATTGGTTCCTGGCGTTTCAGGTATTCTTGTGATAAGAAAAATTATGAAACTTGTTTTACATTGCTTGCATTTAATAGAACATTTATATGTGATGTAGTCATAAATTAATTTGGATATTCCTAGTTCCATTGATTTACTTCATTTTTAATATAAGACAAATCAATTTTATTAGAAAACCAAACAGTTTCATTTGTTTCATATTACAACACATAGTGATTATACTGGCATTAATAAGAACTAATTATGCGATTTCTTCATTAGATAAAACCTCTCATTGTCATGTGACATTTGCAACTGGGTAATTTAATAAAATTACAATTATGCGATATGCGAGATTATAACTCACTTTCAATGTCCCCTACTCCTACAATACTAATAGTCCTACAACACTTGTGACTTTGGAAATGGCATAATGTATTACCTTAGTAAAATTGAAAGCTTCCATCGATGGTGCATGCAACTACCAACAGTAGTACTGCTTGCAAAGTTGCTACGTACGGACCTCCTAAATCAAAATGAAAATCTTCGCTCTTGTATTAGCGCTTTGTGCGACGACCTACGCCAACTCCAACGGCGGCTCGGAGACTTGCTGCGAAGACATGGTGCCGAAGCATCCCGTAGACGCTCAAAAATCACCCTTTGCCAAAACTGGCTACAAAGTTTCTGTAGACAAAACTAGCGTTGATGATAATAGCTCAGTAAAGATTACTATTAATGGAGAACGTCCTTTCAAAGGATACTTGCTGCAGGTGAGAGATGGAGATACTGCTGTTGGTACCATCAACATCCCCGGAGGAGATCCTCACAGCAAGACTATCAACTGCTTTACCAAACAAAAGGTATAGAAGAATATTTACTACCGTATTAAAAGTGTTGTTTCTAATTGTTTTGTATATATAGTTGATGGTAGAGGGTTACTTTAAATTCGAAATATTTCTGTTTCTATTATTTCTTTTCTTGCTTTTGTTGAACTTGGCAACTTCCAGGACCACAATCATCATTTACAATATCATAACACATTACACAAAAATGTTGACACAATCTTGAGAAGATGGTTGGGCATGTTGAGTCATTTACTCAATCAACTGCCCTTGCCCTTTGATATCAATGATGTGTTTTTCAGAGGCGAGCCTAAACATGTGCGTAAAGTAAAGACAAAAATTATGAGCACTGTTGTCTTTGCACTTGCTTAAAGGAAAGGGAGCCCAAGTGTATTTGGGTAAATGCACATTAACTTAACTTAATCCGAAACGCTTCTTTCAAAAGATATATTTTCATGAGTCAAGCAATATAATAATTATATAATATTCTGAACAACTTCAAAATATTTGAAGTAAACAAGTTTTTAACATGGGCAATTTTCCACAAATATATTTACACCATTTGCAATAAGTACTTTATGACAGAAATTGCTTTCGGTTGCACGCAAATACCAAACATTCCTGTTAAATAGAAACACTTTAAAAATACTACTATCTAAATTTGCTTTGTATCAGTTTCTAATAGTTGCAAGTAATTGATCGAGATGATTATACTTTAACGACTATAACAATTGAATGCTTTAGAATATGGCGACTCACAACAACGCCAACGATAAGAAATCCGTTAGTGTTACCTGGAATCCACCAAAGGGCGTCAAGAAAACCTTTACTGTTTAGTAAGTTAACGTAGACTTATTAGTAATGTTTAAACTAATTCAATGAATTTCTGCAGCGTTACCGTTGCTGAAAATGGTGGAGTGTTCTGGGTGCGTCAACCAACAGTCAAAATCACTGTTCAATAGAAGAAGATGTCAAATTATTTTTTTACCATGTAATATACAACATTAGATGTTAATTTTATTTTTGCACAAATACATTTGTACATAATTTATTTGATGGGCCACCAGTAGTAAGGAGTTGGGAGATAACTTATTTTTATAAGTTAAGTATATTAACAAATAAAAATATTTTTTCCAATATTTAATAAGACATTTTTTATATAAAACTATGTCAAAATTGAGAAAAGGATCATATGCGAGTGACATGTACTGTAATATTTTATTAGAAGAAGTAGCACAGCAGTTATTTGAAATTTAAACCATATTCAAGTTTGTGATATACTTTTTCTAAAGTCAACAAGAAACTGGAATCTTCACATATATATGGAATCAAATTAGGATGACTTGAACTGCCGATAAGAGAATATTACTCCGCAGTGCATTCAGTTTTAACGTACCATAACCCTATTTGAAGCACCTCTACAATTAGCATCAGAAAACAATAACTTTTGGTTAAAGTTTCCAAAAAAGAAATGAAATTATTATTTTAAGAACTGTTTAGCAAGGACGGAATTAAAAAATTACAGTATTTGCACAAAACTCAGAAACAATCGTTAATTTTCGTTAATTATAACATGAATTTTATTGCACGCGAAGTACAAATGTGAGGTATCCAAATCAAAACCATAAATTATTCATAAATAAATTGCTTCCTTTACTTAATACTATATAAAGTAATGCAATAAAGCATGCATTATGATTAAAATAAGAATAGTTGTATTTAGAATAATGAATAGTTAATTTTGCGTGGCAAGAGATGAATAATTAGGTTGAATTTATTATGATAAATTCTTAATTTATATTCCACTAAATGTTTTGGTATATCATAAGTCCGAAAGGAAAACAAAGAGAGGAACAATATTTTAACTTTAATGGAACGTTCAGACAGGTGTGGCCTCTACTGTGATCATAGATAAATACTTTTGAATAGCTAGATAAAATCCACTGCAGATTTTCATAATATTGCAGCTGCCTGTAATTTTAAAGATTACCTTACTTTTGCAGTAATCTCAGATTATTATAAAAGTTGAGAACTGAATAAGTTTGTGCAGATGTCACTATTTGTGATGACTCGATTTCAAGAGTTCTGTTATTTATAGCTATATATAATATGGAATTAAAGAATAACATAAAATATTCAACAACATTGAAAACAAATTGTAGTTCTGAAGAGAACTGAGGAAATTCTGAAAATAGTAAAAGAGGGAATAATAAGAATAAGAAATCACAAAGTAAGTATAGTTTTATTTAGAGATCAATTGTTTATGTATAATATAGCATGTAAATACTAGTAATGTAATAGAATAAACATGCAGTCAATATCATTTACAACATAGCGAATTGTAATACAATTGTATAATTGTACACTCGTGAAATTGTTGGCGCGTAAGTGGAACAAAAAGTATAATGTGCGGAGTATTTTGTGCTAAAGCGGAAACACCCATCAGACAAGATCAAACAAATTTTGGCCAGCGCGAATCGACAGGTAAGCCAGATGTCGATCGAGGTGTGGGTTGTTTTTGTTTACATTTGGTGCAACATTTTCGATACATAACTGCGCTGTGTGCATCAGTTAAATCTCGCTGGTTGGAAAATACACACGTAATTTTAGCATTTCTAGTGTGTCTTATAAAATAAATCGGCTAAATAGTTGTAGTATAATGCAATTCCTTTACGGTGCTTTCTGTACGCAAAGAACAATGTATTTTAACGTATGTTTTTAGTATTCCGTCATGATTACGGATCATCATGTAGTACAATTAAGGGATTAATAACACAGTCACAAAGGAGTGAGTTTCAGCGTGGAATTCTTAAGGTCAGTAGTCGTTGTCATTATTTATTGTATTTCGTTAGTTTTAAAGTCAGGCGTGATTAAAAACATTGTTGCACATTGTTGTCGGACTGCGTTTATCTTGCAGTTGGTGAATGCATTCATATGTTTTGCAGCAGTAGCAGAATTACACCAGGATCCAGTTGAACGCAGTCCGACGGATAGTACAAGCGATGCGCTTAGTTGCAAAGCACGAAGTTGAGTAGCTCTGAGTTAAACGAAGTCGGACTTGGTGCTGGCAGTGTGTGATGTGGAGTTGAATCCATTGAGTTGGTCGCAGTTGAAAGCTGGTGAAAGAGGCATACTAGGTTATGCGCGCAGCATATACAGCCCAGAAAATTAATAGAAAGGGGAATTCTAAATAAGAAATCATAAAATAAATTAGGTTTAACTTTATTTAGGCAATTGTTGCTAATTTCCAGTACCGCAAATTGCACTCACCATGGCCCTTTTTTAATGCGGATGGTTCACCTCTGTGATTTGCACATTGGGCGCATAACTAGTATACTGCGCTAAACATGCAATATATGTATATACTATTACTATATAATAAATAACACATATAAATAAATAACACAGTGCTCGTGTAGCAAAAAATAGATAGGGTTTATCATTCCCAATATGACAATTCGAGTTTGGGCATTTATTTCTAAACTATTAAAGCCACAGTATTGTAATACTCCTGTGCTAACTTATTTATTTGTAGGGTACATTAAAAGGAGGCTCACAGTAGTCACTTAGCATTTCTGATGCCCTATAAAACTACTTATTCTGGGGATGCTTCTATACCTCCCATGGCAACTGACAGTGCGTAAATATTGAAATAAAACCTGTCTGGTTTGTGCATTGCTATACGCTAGAGAACAATGAAGATACGTTATCACCTTTGTTAGCGACTCTATGGTACATTGTTTATAGTCTTAAACATAAGTTGATTTTGTGCACAGTGCGGATATAATTCCGCGTACTACCACGAGCATGTGTTTTCAGTGACAGGTAATATGCTTTTATATTCTTTTAAATATCACTATGTCTTTTTGCGTACTATCATCTATGCCGGTCGTAGACAGACACCGTACTCGACTTTCCAATATTAGCTGCCCGGCAGCTGCACGATTCGTTCGGAAAAATGCAGACCTCTCCTCGGTTGTAATTATAACGCTCTTAACAGAAGTTGGCAGGATTTGAACACGCGATGAACCGACTTGCGAGGTAATGCATCAAGCAATATAATATAAATTATTTTAATTCACCAACAGGTGCAGCCATCTTCAGTTAAATTTAAGTGATTAAAAAATTCTTTGTATTCTGATAAATCTGCAATTATATAGAATTCTTTAAAATAGTAGGCACCAATAAAACTAAAGGAATCTGCGTTGGAGTTTATCCAGCTATTTAAAAGTGTTTAAGCTGGTGAAAAGTAGAGACCGCATCTGTCTGAGCGTTCCAAAAGCATCCAAATACTACTTCGCTCTTTATTTTACTCACAGCCATGCGATATACAAAAACATTTAGTAGAACATCAAGACTTTACATATAATTAAACAATAAATACTTATTTGTAACTAATATTTTATTTTATTTTATTTTATCTTATTTGCGATTTTTAAGTAAATATGAAATAGACTTTAAAATAATCCTAGTAACATAGACGTTTTTGAGTGGTATAATTATAGTTTATTAATTTCATTGCTTATATCAACTTTTCTTTTATCAGCTATATTTATGTTTGTTTAAATATAAGTGCGAACATTTAAGGCGTTTTCGCTCAGTCATGTAAAGCATGCAACAATATCACTTTAATATCGCAGAGTTTGCATAAGAAATTTTAATTTAACATGTATTGATAAAGAGTATCAGCTGCTGTCCGAAAAGCATCAAAATATCTTCCATGGCACAATAAGTATCAATTCTCCGTATTTAATATCGAAGCTGTCGAAATATTCGGTATATTTTCTAACACCTTTATATAAGCAATATTTTAATCATTGGTCCCAAAATAAACACCATTTTGGTTAAATTGTCTGAGCAAAGCGTGCTAACAATCGTCATTAGACTATCAGTACTATAAAGCAATAAGTGAGTCAAATCAATGATTCAATTGCAATCACTCCAAAGTATTTTTTCTTACTTTAAACAATCATATATAAGGTTCCAGCTATATAATAAATAATTGACCTTTAAGTACAAGTCGATAAATCAAGAAAATGTTGAAATTGTTGTAATAAATATTAAATTGGATTACTTTGAATAAGCATACGTATAATGCATCTAGTACTTTGCTAAATATAATTTGGGTTCATTAAAACAATAAGGTCATAACGTGCACCTGTGTGCACGTGCACCATTTGTACTTTTAGAAGGCTTGGTAACTTTCCGTGGATGAGTGCCTTAATTATTATTTCTCGTGTGAACTTTGCATATGTTCTATTCTAGGCATATATAAATTAATATTAAAGTATAAGTGAATATTTCAAAGTCCTTGATTATCTGCTAGGTTCGATAGAATCTTCCTTAATAATCAAATAACCTGCTATACTAATCAAAAGTCAATGTCAACGAAATAAATAATTTGCTTAGGTAAATTACCATTGATGTGGAATAAATGTCCGAATTCATATTTGTTACAACAAGAAGCAAAATAATATCTACCCACATTACTAATCCATGAATAGTATAATGACTTGTATAGTCACCAACAATGAATATTAACTCTGGTATATTTCCATGCGTAAATTCAATTAACTACCAAATCGAATTAAGTCACTCGTAAAACATATGTAAAGCTCAGTAAATGTACAATAAGCCCGTTCATGATAAAATTCTCATTACGAATTGGTTTTTGCGTCTTGTTATACCAACTGTTTGCCTTCGTTGCATGGTGTAGACTTGCGCTTTGTTTATCCTTGCGTTTTGTATGTTTCTGATATCATGTGCCCTTTTGGGCCCATTTCATGTCATCATCGCGTGGTTTACAACCGATGGTATGTTCGATTATAAATTCCAGTATACTCCAGAAGTGCAACTTCTCCAGAGGCCAATTTAGCCATCCGGTGGTGATGCAGAAGTATGTCTCATGCGGTGCCACGTGATGAATACGATGGTGACGACGAGGCAGGATGATGTGATGATCCTGCAGCCAAACGACCCAGGCAGGTAGACCGAAGTAGGTGTGAGACCACTTGTGAATCTATAATCAGAGAGAAAATTAGCAACTACATCAAATGCTACAAATTCTTAGAATGCACTGTTAGTTGGTTAATTGATTAATCAATCAGTATGTTTTCTTTCAGATACTGTCAGATTAATTATTTCTAACTATGCTGCACACACAAATATGCTAAACACTAAATTTTGAACATAATCAATAAAGTATTCTTCGTCAAGAATACATTTGAATCGCAGTTCAAATATATTCCTGGAAATAAATCAACCCCATATCTAAATGTATGTAGTCGTATAAAAAACCCATCATGTTTGGAAGTACTTAAACAAATTGAGTCTCTAATCAGACAAACCCTCGCAGTTGATAGCAAGTGAGTAAAAAGTTGGGACTGTTTATTACCTGATTAGTCATAGCTACAAACAACGCCAGTAAAAACACGTAGCAATTCCAGTTTAAATTCGTTTGCACTTCATCCTCGGACAATATGAGAAAGTCCCACAGCATTTTGCCCAAAAAGGGAATCGTCACGCTAAAGTTGTCACCGTTGGTTTCGATAAAATCATGTCGTGTTATGCTCGTCGGGTCAATGTGATGCTCACGAAACGGCCGCAGAAAGTTCTACAAAACGACAATCGTGACATGTAAAAAAAACCCACCACTCGGCACTAAAGAAACGCGTTGGCGGGTGGAGCAAACGTCAATAACGCAATCGAAACAATCATTACAGTCATTACCATCGTTATCTCAGCACAATCATGATCATGCTACATTTAAATTACTTGACATGAACTCATACACACTGAATGCTATATATATATATATATATAATATTAAAGTGGTTTTTGCTTTAAGGGTTGAAGAAATTGTATTGTTAGTAATAGGTAATAACTTTAATCTGGTTTTTACAAGAAAAAAA
>JAODGC010019204.1:32953-60991 GCA_027574925.1 Ecitoglossa quadriceps | reverse complement strand
CCGATAAATTAAATATTTGTAGAAATTGCCAATCATTCCATGCTAAATAGAATTCCAATGTACAACATATCAAATATGTTATAAGATAAAAACAAGTGTAATATTAAATGTGTGTTTTGTGGGTAACACATAAAATTAATAAGGAAGAAAATATTATCTATTATATTAGATAAATTTGCTTTGACACTTCAACATGTTATACGTACTGAAAGGAATATGCTGCAAACGTTTAAAGTACAAGAAGAAATGTCAAAAGAAATTATCTGAATACAATGAAAAGCAAATGAAAAGTGTGCATAAAAAATAACTTAACCAATTACTTTGCCAATTATGGGTAGGTCTACAGATCCCCAGGTATCAGCAGCCCAATGAACAAACCCAGAGCCAAAGTCAGCCGTGACAATCCCACAGAAGGCACTCAGCAATATAATACTCCAATTTTCCCATTTGAAATTTAATATCAAGAAGCACAAATTGGATATCATTAGGGAAATGCATATCCCCACACAAATACATTCCTGTGTTCTTTTCCCTGGAACATTTGGATCATCATACACACTACATCTAGCATTAATTAAATGACTTCCAATTCAAACAAATCAAGCGTATACATGTTGAGGAATCTCTACTACATAACAACTATAGGCATTCCTTCTATGCATACACCAAATTGTGCAGGAGAAGTAAAAATTGTTGATGTTTCAAGAATATTGCTACCTGTACTATACAAGTTTGCTAACTCCTGTGCACCCTTGTGTTGTGGTCCCCATCTTGGTGAGCACACTTCTTGTTCAATCTGTGGAGTGATGGCACAATTGGCATTAGGATCATCCTCCAACATGGAATTCTCAAGGATCTGCTTCTCAGTTTTGACCGGAGCGAGAATCGTTGTTTCAATCGACTCAATTCCACTTGATGACAATGCTTCCTTCACCCTTTGGGAGCAGGAGATAGAGAGTGGTAAAGCCATGGTTAACGAACGGTTTGGATTAAACTATTTCCAGAATCAGAAGCGAGTTGTATTTTTGAGACATTTGTGATATTTACGACAGCTTAATCACCCGATTGGCGTGAATAATAAATCGTCTCACACCGTATCTCGTCATGCGTAATTTTTAATAAACTTGCGCCCTGATCATGACAGAAATGCAGGGTTTTAATTAGCGCAACATAAATTGGCAATTGTACTGGCCCGCGAAGGTCTAAAGCCGGCGAACGACGCGGGGTATTTCGTTGGGAAATTGCGAAGTTTTAGGACGATTTCAAAACAGTCGCGACGGGAGCGAATCATGCAAATAGGCGACACCAATGTACTGAACGCGACCGCATTTGACATGCGATTGCTAGACGGCGCCTCAACAAGCTAGCACACTCATCGCTAATATTGAGTTAAAACCGCCAACATTCTCGCGCTATTACTACTATTCACTTTCCGCACTTTGTTACCGCACAACATGCACATGATGGTTGTTTTCTTGCATGCGAGGAACGCGTCTCTCATCCATCACACAGCCTACATCTATTTTGTGCGTGGTTGCACATTAGTGAACATTGTATTTATTATTGGCTTGACCAGAAGCAGTAAATCAACACGCGGAATATTTTAAGAACGCAACAAACGTTGGAATTTACGACGGAAAAGTGAGCTCTCTAATGCATTTAAAACATTTCAGGACTTCAGGACCACGGAATATTCGGGGAATGTTGAAGGTGAATCTATGTCGCGCGAACGACGAGAACTGTTGCTCGCTATGAGACTATGAATGACTGCGGCAACCACCGCCGCCAAGCCGCCGCCACCTCTACCTAACAACATGCGCGCGCTGCGCCAGACAGCACAGGCGCCTTCACAATCGAACGGTAACACGCTTTGCGACATTGACGGCATTCATCAGCACAACCATAAAGGGAAAAGAACAACAAAAAGTCGACAATCAAATATTTCAGGCCAGGTATGAGAAGAAAAAGAAGATAGAGACTTGTGGAAACACGAATATCACACGGTATTAATTAGGTGACTGCCATCTGACGAGAGCTCCATATTAATAATTCAATCAAGTGGCATCTGAAACCTAGCTATGAAAAAAATTGTATGGTTGAGGGTAGTTCATGTACTTTATGTAAAAGACGTAGTTGAAGTAGTAGTGTTGTGGTTGTACTTGCGATGCAGCACGAAGAAATCAATAACAAATTAGTACTTTTCAAGTAAGCTAAATTATACATATTACTTATATTTATGTGTGCAGGTTAATTGGTACGCAGGTAGAAATTGCTATGTTTGTAAAAATAAAACGAAGAAATATATTGCGCATTCATTTAAAAATGTTGCTACTCATATAGTTTATGAAATAAATGATTAAATGTTACCAGAAAAATTATTTTTTTTTCAAGTTTGATTTATAAATTTTTTATTTGATATTTTTAGATTTTTTTTTTAGTTCTTTAAGCAAATTTAATTATTTCTAATTTCTAAAATTGTTTTATTCAGTTTTGAAAGCGTATGAGAGACATCTTTCGAGTAAAAGGTTAAGTAACAAACAGTAAACTTTTGTTACGAACATACCTTTTTTTATAATTTAAATATTACCAATGTTAAAACAACAATTTGTAAAATATGCTTGCTTCTCATTTGTCTTTTTCTTATCGGCCAAAACTTTAACAATAATTAGTAATCGGACAGTGTTTGTTAATGTTTAATGCTTGGCGACGATAACGTTATGCCCAGCTTTGACATTATCTTAATGTAACGCATCGCAACCGGTAGTGTAACTCTATAAGCCATAGCCATTCGCCATTTTACTCTTGGCGTTGTTGTGTAGCACTGGTCGCTCATACTTTTCACTTCAAAAACGGCGCTAAATCGATTTCATCGTCACCAAATCATAATTTAAAGTGCCACCATGAGTCTCGAAGAAGATGTATTGCGTATTCAAAGACGCTTGACGAAAATGGTTTCAGAGGATGCAAAGGTGAAATAACTTTGTTAAAGCGCAAACATAACCCCATAGCAAGATTCTTTAATCATAGTTACCGGTTTTGTTTACATTAAAACATGATTCTCCAATTAATACATGCTATATATCAACTTTACAGCACTAATGTTACTCGGATTTCGTTTTTAGGGCCAAGAACAAGCATTGGATTTGTTGAAAGAGCTACAGAGGATGGACATAAATCTTGAAGTGTTAACTAAGACTCGTATTGGCATGACAGTTAATGCACTAAGGAAATCCACAAAGGATGAGGAAGTTATAAGTTTGGCAAGAACACTAATTAAGAACTGGAAAAAGTTTTTGGGTACAAAAGATACCAGCAGTACGGGAAGTAATGCAACATCAGTTGCTAAGAAGGAGAAGAAAGAAGAAAAACCAAAAGAAGACAAGGAGAAGGAAAAGAAGCTTCAGTGTTCATTTCCACCAGTAACAAATACTACAGACTCAGTTCGATTAAAATGTAGGGAAATGCTAGCAGCTGCTATTGCAGTTGAGGTTGGTGGAGAAGAGTTTGAAGGTAATTTGCACTCAATTTATTCATAATAGAATAGCCTTTCAAAACCATGTTGTTATAGGTTGTGCATCACCAGAGGATTTGGCTGAGGAATTAGAAGAATGTATTTACCAGGAATTTAAAAACACAGATATGAGGTATAAAAATCGCGTGCGATCAAGGATTTCGAATTTGAAAGATGCAAAGAACCCGCAGTTGCGGATGAATTTCCGTGTGGGTGCCATTCCTGCTGCTCGGCTGGCTATTATGACAGCTGAAGAGATGGCCAATGATGAAATCAAGAAGGTCCGCGAAAAGTTCATGAAGGAAGCTATTAATGATGCTCAATTAGCTACTGTACAAGGTAAATTTCTTATTTAAATGATAAAAATACATTTCTTACTGTTTGATTTCGATCTTAGGAACCAAAACTGAAATGTTAAAATGTGGTAAATGCAAAAAGAAGAATTGTACCTACAACCAACTGCAAACGCGGTCATCTGATGAACCTATGACGACGTTCGTGCTTTGCAACGAGTGTGGTAATCGATGGAAGTTCTGTTAAATATTTAGTTCATTAAAGCCAGCGTTTTTACAATCGGGTGTAATTTGCGTTATCGTTTGAATATTTCGGACCCTAGAATTAATTTTAGTATGTCGTTTTCTTTCCTCGTTGTAGAACTGGACTGCGTCTCCTATCATTGTATTTTTATGACTGACGTTTGACTTCTGTTCATCATCTGAAACTTGTGTATAAAAAGTAAAGTTTTGTTTAGTGTGAAACGTGAGAACTATTGTGATTTACAGTCTAGTAATCCTTTTTTTTTTGTATATGGTGATACGGTATGGGGTATAAAACTTAGAATTTAAAAAATATTTTACTTGAACATTCTTTGTTATGCAAGCATTTCTTAAAACTGTTTGACTCTGGCTCACCCGAGTATTTCCAAGCAAACGCAATTGAGGATTCTAAAGTTTGTCTGATATTTTTCGAAAAGAAAAACCAACGCCGGATTCTACATTAAAAACCAAACTGTAAACTAAAATATTTCGGGGTGTGCGTAAGACACAGCGGTTCTATTACTGCCTAGGGGTGGGCTTTCACGGTATATTATGCAAATGCGGGGCCAGAACACTCGTTCGGTATTTCCTGAAGAACAGGATACGGCCGATACTCACGCCTCTCTTAATACGAAGAGGAGAAAGCATATATTGCTACATAATAATTTGCGACTCCTACGAATTTTGCTGCCTTTCGTAACTGTATTATTTGCCTCGGTAAATATACAAATAAGACTATTTCCATGATTGTTTTGCCAGAAACGTAGAATGAGTAAGGTTGGCTAGTAATCCATTTTTATATGCAACGCCTAATTTGGTATTATGTGATTGCTTGAAAATGTTGCACATTTACTCTCTACCCTACACTTTCTGTTAGTAATATTTGACAAGACCAGCTTTGGCTTGTTACTTTTGTTTTTTTTGCCTAACCAAAACATGAGCACAGAATAGTCGGAAAATATTACACAAAAATATATTATTACAATTCATATGACATAAATTACTTATTTAACTGCAGATTACTTAGTAGTTTAATAAAATGTCAAAAAGTTCTCATATGTCAAGTATTAGTATGTATATGTACAATTGAAACAAAATCAATACCAAGTTTGCAGGTATCAATTGAGTACATATCAATAAATTCACGACAATAATGATACGAAAACGATCAGAAACTATTCTTATGTACACAGTATACTTAATCTTTTCATTCTCAAGCTTACCCCAATGCTGTATGCACTCAAAGAATGTAATAACTCATGATGAAATACTTTAAATGTATTCAAGCAGCAACCTATGTTTCGTCAATTGCAGGTAGCCAGAATGCCATGTTTGTGCAAGCACTGGCCAACATCATATACTTGGGATTGAATTGAACACATTGAACTGGTCCAGGATGGTCAGCATTGAGTACACAGACTTTATATCCTGTATCTGCATTCCACACATGAACCCTGCCATCAGTGGATCCACTGAAAATGAATTGGGAATCTGGAGAAAACGATGCTTCAATGGGGATGCCTTTGTTATTAAGATGACCAGTGAATGTTTGTAACGGCGTTCCGTGAAATGCGTCAATTAGACGGATGAAGGAACCATTTGTGCTGATGAGGATTGTTTTGCCATCTCTGGAGAATTTTAATCCTGTCCAATCACATTCCTTTTCTTGTGTCAATTTGAATGTAATGAAAGGACCCTAAAATATAATTTATTGCTTGTATAACTATCAAAAAGAGTTTGACTACTTACTTTATCAAATGATCGCAAGTCATACAACTTAATACATTCAGAATTAACACCAGCAGCAAAAATCAAACCTTCTGGATCATAAGCAGCCACAGGCCTTCCAGATAAATTCATTAAACCTTGGCAGTTTGCAGACCTCAAGTCCCACAGCCGCAGGGTTTTGTCCAGACTACCAGAGAGAAATGTATCCTCAACTGGTGATAGACAAAGCGACACGACTTTCTTCGTATGCCCAGAGAAATAACGAATGTATTTATTGTCATGCAATGAGAGGTATCTGATCGTGTCATCCACCTTGGTGGAACTATGCACAGCAGTGTTCTTGGCGTGTGTGAAATGTATCAGATCCACGCCATATTTCTTGCTGTTAACTGTTCGCGCCTGTGTGCCTTTTTCACAATCGTAGATAACTATTTGATCGTCTTCGCTGCAACTGATTAAGGTTTCGCCGCTTGGTGAAAAATCGATGCTGTTTATTTTGTCAGTGTTTTCACGGAAAACCTTCGCCACGCGGAAGCTCCGCACTACCTGATCAACCAGTTTCATTTTCATTTTGAATGGGTAAAAGAGCACGTAGAAATGCCCTCTGATTAACAAGCAACGTTAGCAAGTTCTGTTGATGTGTTCGGCGCCTTCCACAAAGTAGCGTAACGCCAGAAAGAGGCATGCAACAAAGATGGCGATGTAGCAGCGCGAACGAAGAATGCCGACTGGAGTAAAGTGCGCTGCACTCCTATTGGATAGTAATTTAAATCAACATGCTAAACTTAAGTAAAGCAATAATTAATTTCTTGTTTTTAGAATATATGAAACAACTAGTAAATAGGAGGAATCTATATTTTATGTATATTTTTTAGTTTTGTTGGCAATTATTTTACCAGCTTCTCTCAAATAAGTTTGCAAACGCTAGGTGCGCTGGGTTTGCATCTTCTCTACTTTGTCAACTGCATTACCGATTTGACCGGCGATTTTATTTCGTCTTTGTCAGTTATAAATTTGACATTTTGTCGGGTTCTTATTGATTTGAAAAATTTATAATCCTCGCAGAAATCGTAAAGTTGATGTCCTGTTGTGTTATTCGCCAGGAAGTAAAGTACTCCCACGATGAACGGCAGCACACAGGATTCCGGCTTGTCAATTCCTCTTTTGATCAACAAGCTGTGTAACCACTTTGCTAAAAATAATGAAGGTAATACATGGTCCAATACATTAGTTGATTCATTCAACCATATAATTGTTGTTGGTATCTTATGCTTCTCAGAACAGTCACGACGATTCTATAAGTTGTGTTTGGGATTTCTATCAGCATACCCACATGCTGACACATTAGAACAAGATGAGAATCAAATTGCAGGACAACTTCGCAAACTTATTCAATCTACTAAAACCAACACAGATGTTAAACTATATGATGCACTTATTTTGAAGATTCAGAAATCTGTAAGGCACACATTTATTGAAGTAAATATTGCATTTGCATTATGTGTGAATATGTGATTTTAGACAGTTTTACATCAGAAGTCACATCTGCTCTCATTCTTCCTCTTCTTGAGTACAGGGAATAATAAATTGGATAGTGCTCAAGCATGGTCTGTTCCAAAACTTATGCTTCATAGCAACCCCAGTAGGAATAGAAATCAAACAAACAAGCAAGTTGTGAGTTTTTTACCAGATGACCCACATTCTGGAGTGAAGAAAATTTATCAAGGAAATCTCAACAGAAAGATGTCATCAAGTACAACAAATCGGACCTATACCTCTGGTTTAAGTTGTACTACAAGTGATACAGAATTTTACAAGGATCATCTGACAACATCAACTAGTTCTTCGAGGTCAACAAGTAAATATTGTCAAATATTAAAGTGCTTTCTGCATTTATTCAATGTTCAAATTGTTTTTCTTCTAGTTACGACTTCTGTATCAGAAGCGCAATTACTTCAGGAGGTTATTTACTCGTTTCAAGGAATAGAAGGTAAAGTTATTCGCAAAGAGCCCGGTGGTATTGGTTTTACATTAGATCCGAAGATGAGTAAAAGCATGACAGCACTACAGAAAGGTTTAATACTTCGATTAACCGGTATCGGTTTCCTGCATAATCAACTTAAACAACATTGCGATGAGGCGGATAAACAAATTGGTTTAATTGGTCAGTCGTTGATTGCTATCTTGAGGAGTGAACTTACAACCTACTATGAGCTCATTGCTCATTTGCAAGCACAAGTAGGTTTTACAAACTGATGCTTTAAGTGATATTTACTCTTCTGTTTTATTTTGTAAGACAAAACGACAATGCAGTCACGAATCAACAGAAGTTTCCCTGCGCCGAATGGTAGTTTGGGTCGCCACTCCTCAACTTCGTCTACAATGGCTCGCCTATATTGCTGAACAATGTGTGGACAAAAAGGGTGGCGCTTTAATATCAGCGATTCATGGCTTCCTTCAACATGGATCCTATACCGTACAGAAAACAGCAGAACTCGTTCTGGCAGCAGTTTGTCGACCATTATACGTAATGTTATCCAAATGGCTTTTGGATGGAGAGTTAAACGACCCATGTGCCGAATTCTTCATCGAAGCACGAATGATAAAGGATGTCGAACGTCTTTGGCATGATAAGTACCACGTTCGTAAATCGATGATTCCTTCTTTCATTACTTTGGATCAAGCTAATAAAATATTAGCTACCGGAAAGTCTATTAATTTCTTAAGACAAGTCTGTAAAGATACAGCAGAGCTGCCAGGCAGAGATACATTGCAGAAACTGTTTTCGAACTCACTGGAAGCTTTCTTCAATCCAGAGAGGAGTATTGAATTGCATGCAGGATTAGAGAGTGTCTACAGGGAGACCTCAGCAAGAGTTTTAGATTTGTTGAAGAATAAGTACATGTTATTGGAACATTTACAAGCGATGCGCAGATATCTCTTGCTGGGGCAAGGCGATTTCATTCGACACTTGCTAGAATTACTAGCGTAAGTGGAAATAGTTAAATGTTGGATGTGTTACTACGTTAGTTTATGTTTTCAGTCCAGAACTATGTCAGCCGGCTTATAACTTATACGCACATACCTTATCTGCAATTTTGGAGTCCGCCATTCGTGTTACGAACGCTCAGTACGATGACGAAGAGATCATTTCCTGCTTAAACGTATGCCTAATGCAACATTCTAATGAGGATTCTGGCTGGGATGTGTTCTCACTCATGTATTGCCCCAATGGTCCAGTTGGGACCATCTTACAGCCGACTGTGTCCACATACAAAGGATTGTTCGGTGGTTTGTGGAAAGCAAAGCGGATGGAATTTGTACTATCAAACATGCGTAAACAGCAGATTACTAGTAATAAGTTGTTGAAGATGATGAAAGGTAAAGGAGAATGAATTCAACACTGAAGTGTATTAATGATTATTTAATATTTTTTATAGAATTAAAAGGTGTAACACATCAAATCCACGTGTTGGCCAGTGAGATGATCCACTTTTTGCACCAAATACAGTATTACTTCTTGTTTGAGGTGTTGGAGTGCTCATGGGCTGAGATGTTGAAACAAGTGAATCAAGCTACATGCTTAGATGACGTTATTACTGCGCATAATACGTTCCTCTCCTCAGTACAGTCTGGAATTTTGCTGGACTTCAATTCTGCAGTGAGTATCAAGTTTGATTAAATGTTTATTAAGTGTGGATTTTAATCTGTATGTGTTTAGGAACTTCGAAAGTATCTTGGTTCGATATTCAATCTGGTTCTGAGTCTAGAAATGGTCCAGGAAACACTTTACTGTAGTGCCATGAAGGAACGTGAGCAGATTATCCAGTATGAAAGTCTCTTTGAGCAAGACTTTGCCCTGACCAGAGAAATAGAACTAGAAAATCGCGAACGTACTGGTCGCTTCACTCAATTTCTCACTACAATGAATTCGCAAATCCATTCAATTTCTTCCAATTTCCGACAGTACGTTATCAAGTTTGTCACATTGTTAGCATGTAGCCCAGATATGAATCTACAATTACTCTCTACTCGCCTAAACTTCAACGATTACTACAAAATCATATGACAGAGTCCCATTAAACGTAAGCCTCTTAATTACAATGTCGTTTCTTCACGTCCATATAGTGAGTGTTCTATATCGAAACTAAACAGTGCTTCATCATCTTCCTCACTGGCCACCTCACGCACGGGGTTAATCAAATCTTTAAGCAAAATGGAAATCAATGTTATACCATTAGCTCAAGAACTCACTTCCGCATTTGATATTAAAACGAAGGGCAAGACTCCTAAACCAAGAAAGAGTATTGATGTCATGGAAAGTATCGGTAATCGGGTAGGAGGCATGAGCATAACGGAATCCTGCGAAGTAACAGATTATGGAAGCGTTGATATGCTGCTGGACAATCGCAAGAAGAAGTCGAACAAACAAATCTGATGTTGCGTCGGATAAGGGACGTTTTTCTTGAGTGCCATTAATTTGATGTAATGGTCCCTTATCCATGTGATAAAATGTGTCATCCATTATAAAATTAACTTTTAGATTTTTATTGAGATTTTGTATGTAAATATAAGAAAGAGAGATAGATGTGCAGGATGTAATACGGTGTTGTTTTTTGTCATATGCCGAGAGTTGTCTGGAATCATGAAGGTCATATTGATTATGGTTAATAATCAATTTATATGATAATCAGCATAAATATATTAATCAGTTCTTTAATATTGCGTGCGTGTTTTGGTCATTATTTTCAACTGAAGACTTTGGAATCAGCCCATTGGCATCTATTTTTGTAATATTATGGTTCAACTATGCTTATTCCTACCTGGTTAAATAGCAATTTAAAATATTCAGTGCTGTGGGGAACTTGGGAAATATTTTTGACACTACTCTTGGCTGAATTTGTCCGTGTATATCGCATTGACAACACGAGCTGCACCTATTTTCTCTTCTGCGCTCCTGATGGATATCCTGCGCGTTATCCCTGCTGACATTTGATATTTGACAAAATTATGAACGCAGCCAAATGTCCGCAAACATGGTTTTGTCAGAAAACCGACAGAATTTCTCAAAAATGACAAGCCCAAGTAAAATAAGACAGAATCCAATAGCAAAATAGAGACATTACGAACGCAACTGAATAAACACAGCAAAATAGTTCACATACACCACGACATAAATTAAAGAATAGATGAAGGGATATAATAGGATATAAATCCTAAAATACGTTTGAGATCGTTTTTTGCATTTGTATTGCAGCAACTAGCGCCATTCTGTCCAGAAGCGTGTGCAAGCCACCTCACTGGGCTTTCCGGTCTGGCCGCTGCAGGGGAGCTGCTGTATTTATCTTTTGTAGCGAACGGAACCTCAGAAACCTCATGTTAGAACCCGCACCTTATTATAGTTGGTTAATTCTGCTTCGTTAGTGACGAGCTCGTTCTGCCGCTGTGCTGTGCATTGTTACGTGAAATGCGTGCTACGCAATAATGAAAAATCTCGAAACGTGCTACTTTTCCTGTCCAAACGTGCGGTTTTATGACCATTTTTTCAATATCATAGAATGTTGAGTCCTGAAGTGTGGGACTTCAAAGCAACGGATCCTAAAATCACCACGATCTGCGCCGAAAACATATTGCCCACAAAAATAAATACGTTCTACTATAATCATTTGGTAAAAAAACGCCACTCGCTTACGTATCCTTGAAATATATGATGAGCAAATTGTTAGCAGGTTTTCATTGCATATAATTTCAGATATCATTGATTGTGCCCAAGGGAAATGTGCAGCTTCCAAAAAATATTATTTTGGAAGACTCAGAATACTACAAATTGAAAGATATTACTTTAGACACACTTGTTAGCAAGGTTTTTATCAATAACTTTATTAAACAAGGTAAGTAGATGTCACCTTAATTTGGATAGTATTGTTTGTTCATTTCTTATTCTTGTTTTGCATTGCACTGGCATTTGTGTTACTTTTGTCTTGTTTGCAGGAGAACTTACTGCTTTAACAATTCAAGCCAGGATTGATTGTGACAACTGTGTCTGCATTACACCTTGCGGAAAATTAATCATATCTCTCACAAGAGATTCTTATGAATCCTTAGGGCTACAAGGAAAAGAATCACATTATACCAAGAATACTAAACATCGTTACAGTAAGTAAACATTTTCTCATGCTTGTCTAATTGTAATAATTGTTTGCAATGCTGGATTGGTTGGATTTGTATAGAAGCCGTTTGCATGCTTGTGGGTTATGAATTTACGTTATTGAATATCTTTGGAGTCCCAAAATTGGTACAATACATATATTACAGCCAGGTTTATTTCCTTCTAGAATATGCCTCGGCACTGTGTAGTACCAAGATTAGAAAGCCTCTGCGTCTCAGCAGTCGGCAACTTTGTAGTAAGTCTTGCCCCGACGATTCTCTCGACTATCCATAAACACCATGAGCCTCAAATCCGCTTGCAGAAGAACATTGACAGACTCAGCCAGATTTTAGCCACCCATGTACCGCTTTATCTTTATGACACAATGGCACTGAAAGTTCTCGAAGCAGTAAAACAACTAATTGAGCGAACCAAAAAGAATTATTACCTGTACTTTAATAATAGCACGTACATGACTGAGATGTATGTGGCAGTGGGTTTGACCGAAGTCGTGTTGGACAAACATCTCAAACAGATCAGCTTTTCGTGCTGGCCAAAAATTATGCGTTATGTACTGTATAAGAATCTCTTCAAACTAACTGGACTAGAAGTACTCAATCTGGGCTCCTGCACGAATGGCTCGAGTGATTACGAACCTTATATTATACAAGGGATATGCCAAATGTCGCATCTTCGCTCGTTGTGCTTATGTTTTGATTGCACTGATAACATTGTGCAGGTATTGAGCGAGGGTTGTCCAAGCTTGCAAATCTTAGACGTGACATCTTCGCGTTCGGTCACAGATAGATCGATCCCACACTTGCTGAAATGCACTCAGCTATATGAATTGAATCTCCACCGCACTTCAGTTTCAGTTGTTGGACTAGGCCAGCTTCTAATTGGTTTATATCGCCTTCATGATATTGGCAGATGCGATGATTTCGGCTCTGTTCTGAGCTATATCAACACAAAGTATCCGAAAGCAGGACCAATCAATCTACGAAAAATTCACACCAGAGACTTGACCACAGATCAACTGAGAATGTTGGTAGACACGTGTCCGAATTTAGAGAATGTGAGTCTCTTTCACGACGAGCAGTTTTCCAATCTCCAAGTGCTGGCTCATTTGGACCATCTCAAAATGTTAAAACTGCTCTCCTGTGACTTTTACGGAGACTACACCAAGCAGCTGTTGGAAATACGTGGCTGTAATATTACCTCTTTGCATCTGGAGCACGTGGAGCAGATTGACTTGAAAGTTATCATTGACATTAGTCAATATTGCCCACGCTTGAAAAATCTGGTGCTGTACAATTGCGATTTGACCGATCAGGCTGCTGGCTACAGCCGGTCTTTCAAAGTGAAACCGTTCCAGTGTTTGGAGAGGCTGTTTTGGGTGGTGGACTGCGCGCTGGTCCACTTGGAATTCGTGCTTATGCATTGCACGAGTATTAAGTTCATCCATCTGGGATCTTCAACGGGAATTTGCCATTCCTCTATTGTAAAGATAATGGGATTTAATCCTATGCGTGAATTAGAGGAATTGCGCATACTTTATAGTACTGATATGAGTACTAATACAGTGGAGTTGCTCCTAGCAAATTGTACCAATTTACGTGTCTTGTCGGAATTGGAGAACTGGCAGGGTATTAGTATTGACGAGCTTGAGATTTTCAGAAAATTTATTCACTCGAATAACTATGACTTAGACATTAGGCCTATTTTGTCTTATTAAAAAACTATCTCAACTAGAATAGGTTTCACTAGAAAACACACCAATTTAAGTCAGCTAGACCGCCCTAGATCTTATAACTTCTATCGAAAGTGAAATCAAATTGGGTTTAGAATGTACAGGTTACCAGTAGAATTTTAGCCAAACATAAACTTGGAATGTTTATTTTATTTAACTCAATAGGCTAATCATATCTATTTTATCGTATAGTTAATATTGGGGGGAGTTGATTGCACAATCAAGCTAAATTTTCCAAGATTAAGCCATTTTGCAACTTCAGTGAGGATAACCTATTACCAAGGGCGCAACTATAAAGTATTCGTGATAAACTCATAGTATATTTGCTCTCAAAACGGGCGAGAAGACGTTAGAGTGAGATATTTATCAGGGCAATGAAAGATGCTTGATAAGCCAAGTCACTGACATATAGTCTTATTTAAACATTTTGAAAAATTCATATTTGATATAACTTTGGATAACAAATTGTAATTGGAAATTATTGAAACATTGGTAACTTTGTCGTTTGTGATATTTCTTAAATCGAATGTAAGGTAATGAAGCTGAAATCGAACTATAATTCAATTTGTGCGTCTATGAAAGGCGAATATTTATGTGTAAATTATATACCTATTTTTGTACATCTTGGAAGTGGAGTTTTGCTTTGTAATGAATGTACTCGTCTGATCTTGCGATTTTCTTTCAAGGCTACCAATACTGTACAATATTTATTATCATCTTCTGATTTGTCAGCTATGTTTGTGGGATAAAAACGTTATTTTCTAGTCGTTACAGTTGATCTACTTGGTGCGCAGTTAGTGAAAAACAAGAAGAACGCCGACGTTCCCAAATGTCTCCAAAAGTTGGGCTGCTTCACGCTGATTGCAATATGGGAGCCACCAAATTCCAAGATCTGCCCTTCATCGTTGGCAAAGTTCTTTAACGATCTAGGTCATGATGTTACGCTTTGTGCAAACAAATTTCATTATCGTCCCGAGCCCAAGATAAAAGTACCAATCGTACGATATGAAGACCAGGAAGAGGCGATGGAGATACTTGAATGGATAGGAATGGTAACTATGGGATGTCCGGATAGTTACTGTGATACCTATCTCTCAAGCTACACTCCACCATCACCATCTGTGGAGGTGTCTATTGGAACTTACCAGATAAGGGGTCTTTTCACAACGAAAAGAGTTCTTAAATTTATTGACGCATTAAGGTATGTGTAATTTGTCCCGAATACTATTGATTCATTAACATCTGAGATTATTCTCAGGCAAACATACAAGGATCTTTGGTTCACCATCTACGTTCAAGGCTTTTCAGATTCCCCGGTGAATTGGCATCTTAATGAACACCACTATTATACCAATGGGGATAATTCTTATCTGTTTTTATTCACCAGATACAAATATATGTTCGCAACAAATCAAACGTCCAATAAACGCTATAAATAAACCATCCGTTGCTCATTACCTGTCGAAAATTACTTCTTGCGATGACGTCTTGCCTCATTTGGATTCCTTTTCATCCAATGTTTGGCGTCACCAGGGCGAATGCAAAGCTGTGCGCTCCTGGAACTAACATCTCTAGTGACGAATGGAGAATATCCGGCGATATAATCATCCGCCATTGGATTATTTTTGGTTCTTGCAATACGGCTAGGTTTCTGATCAGGCATTGGTTGATCTTCTGCCAAACGCGGATTATTTGCGTGTTTTCCGCCCTTCATCGTCGGGATGCTAAATCTTTTGCCCCTACCAGTCAATGGACGCCTGGTATTGATATGAATCTGCTGTTTCCCTTCTTCGTCCAAGCTGACAGCAACTTTCTTCAATGTGTTGTTACCACATTTGCCGCAAAATTGCTTTGTCATAATACTCGTAGTGGCGAAACAGGTATAACATCTAAGAACAAATGTACGAAGTTGCTTAATTATTCGTCCATCCAATGCTGATACATTAAGATTCATTTGTTTTAATACATTCTGCATTGCAAAATCTGTTGTAATACAAGCAACTTTAACATGCTTGGCCTCCATAAGCTCAGAGTTGACCTGTTTTTTTGCTTGCTGAATGTTGGATGGCGTTATCCAAGAATCCTCCTCATCTGAAACTGCCTCTTCATAACTTTCATAATCACTTTGGCTTTCATCATCTGCTTCTGTAGACTCTTCACTCTCAGTCTCTTGTGTTGTAACAATTATATTCTGGATTCCTTCCTCAAGATCTTTAACACCATCCTTTCCATTGTCATTACTAGTTATGAAAGCATTAATTTGAACCCCATTAGTCTTCTTTTTAGGAGCATAAAATCCAGTAAGATCAGCATTCATATCAGGCAAATCCAGTTTATTTAAATTAATTGTCCTTGCCATTACTGGGGCAGTTCTAATATGTTCAGCCCCAGTATGTTCTTTCTCCAGCAGATAAGTTAGTGCCATTACTTTAATATCAGTTGCAGAGAGACTTGGGTAATCGCCAGTCTTTTTAGAAAAATCTGTAACTACCTGGAGACTTTCTGGACTCACATCTTTTATCCGTAAATCATACGGCAATACGCACAATCTCCTCAATTGTCTCTTATTGACAATTTCATCAACAACTTCTTGTATCGTATAAATGTTTGATGCAAGTTGCTAAAAACAATAAAGAATCAATTTTAGTGCCTAACTGCAATAAACAATTGTTACCTGCAATGGAGCATTTTGTATGAAAGCAGTGGTATCAACAACCAAATGTTCTACAGCTTTATCTTCAACAATCATTTCAATCTTTTAATCTTCGTAGTTAGAAATGGCAGATTCTAAATAACACCACGTGGGATTATCTTTCATTGCTTGGTTAATCTCCGTTGTCTCACTCTTGCTTGCACTGTTTCGCATTGATTGCACCATTTTTCACGAATGTTGATGAATCGCGGCTGCGCTCTGCCGTAAAAAAAGAGGGCGACACTTGCCCATCTTGGCCATTAACCACCAGATTTAAAAAGAACAATGTTTTACAACTTTTTCAAACTGAAACTATACATTAGTCTTATTAGTTTGACTAATGTCATTTACTCTATCTATTTACACCTGTACTTCAATCAAAATGACGTATAACATACTTCAAATATTGTTTTACCTTGACTTTTTGTTTACATTGTTTTCGTGATTCGAATTCAACGAGGTGTTAAGAAATCAGAAAAATATGGCAGCAGAATCAGAGCATATGAAAAATCCATTCACAAATAGTAATCAAATATCCAAGGCCTTGCATTGGTCATTAATCCAAACAATAACTATGCGATGACATTAAAAACATAATTTTGCAGTTGGTGCTGGAGCTTTTTCAGCAGACTCAATACTTCTGGTATCAACGCGGACGAATTGTTTAGCCCGAGAGAGGAGGATGAATGTCAATTACTAACTGCAAATCTACAAGAAGAGATTTATGGTGGAAAATCATATCGTCATGCTCAATTAAACCTTCGGATCGTTATAAGTTGGTTTGCTAAGCGTGCGGAATTTATTCAATGGTTGCTAGCTGCGTTTGTAAGCGGTGTTCTACTCAGGTTGAAAATTAATACCTATAATGCGCAATTTTCTATAGCTGACATAGTTGAAATATTTTCACATTAGTTTTACTTCTAGAGTAATTGCAACTGTGACTTTGATGTACACTTTGACTGAATTGGCTCTCAACGATCCAACTAACTCGTACGATCTAATTGGACTGTTAACCGTAGCCATTTTCTTGTTTCTCTTAATGATAATAATAACATTGATGGGACACATGCGACACTTTTGGGGCAGATGTTATGGTGATCAGATTCGAATAGGAATAACAGGCGCAATTTATTATAAAGTTCAGTTATTTCTTTCTCCAACTTAAGGTTTACTATAGTTTGGGAATGAAGTAAAATGCAATTTTACAGATCACAAAACTTCCTACAAGAATCCTTAGTGAAACAAAAATGAACAATCTTATGGAATTAATGTTCGGTGACATGATGATTTTGAAGGAGTTGCCCTTGGTTCTACAGGAAACTATCATCTCAGTTGCAATATTGATAGTTGGAATTAGTCTCTTGTACCTGTACGTTGGATTTGCTGGTTTGCTTGGTGTGACTATATACTTATTCCTCGCTGTTCCAATTCACAGTTAGTATCTTTACCTTAATTCGTTTTCATCTCTTAATCAACAGAGTACTGAATACGACTTTGAACAGTATTTGTAGCATGTGTCACAAGAAAACACGAGCGCACGGTTAAATCAAAACGTGGCACGACATTAACTATACTCAATGATGTCCTCCATGGAATCGACACAATCAAAATATCATGCCTATCAGATGTCTTCATCAGTATTCTGCAAAGAGCATACAAGAGGGAGACGTATTTTAGTAAACGCCTAGTAATATCAAGAATCGTCTTCTGGGCAGGCACAACAATCTGGAATCAATTTGGAAGTATTTTCACTCTAACTGTTTACCTCTTACAAGGCAATATCCTTACTATGGGTCAACTGATGATGATCCTTATTCTGTATGAACATTACTGCACATATTTTATATTGAATATTGGAGAAGCGATTCGAGTATTCGTTAAATCCTCGGAAGTAATAAACATAGTTAATGATACCCTTCGTATGTCAGAACAAAAACGTAATATCCGCACTGCAATTAACACTTGGGAGATACAATTTATAAATGTAACCATACAGCCATCCCATGGTCAAGCAGGCTTAAACAATATTAGTATGAAAATACCAATGAGTAAACTCACTGTAATTTGTGGCGCGGTCCTTAGTGGATATTCCAGTGTTATACCAATTTTAACTGGCGACATTCGAATTCAATCTGGTGAAATTCAAATGGGTGGTGTGATCTCATACTACTTCAAGAAGGGTGTCCTCCTAGACGGATCCATTAAGAATAATATAATTCTGAGTAGTAAATATGAACGACATCATTATCAATCCATTGTCAAACTTTGTGGACTCTATTCTGAAATGCGCCGGATTGATGGTGGAGATGAACGTTATATGAATGTTGAAGAATATTGGCCATCATTACATTCAAAAGTCCTATTAGCAAGAACACTATACACCATTGCAAATATTTATGTCTTCCAACAACCACCGGTTAAAGTAGTAAACAGTCGAGAAAGGTTGATATTTGAAGATTGCATTACAAAGTATCTCAAAGGCATCACTCGATTAGTTGTGAGCAATCAAATTGTTTACCTGAAACAAGCAGATTTGGTGTACTACTTTGAAAATGTGGATTAAGTAGTAATATTCACCAGACATGCTGATTATTCATTGATTGTTTTGTAGGGTCGAATAAGGAACAAAGGAACTTATGATCAAATCCGTCGGCGCTCACCTGGTATTAATTTAATTGTTAAATATGGTGCAGATGATGCAGCTGAGAAAAGCTTCACTCGTAATAGCATACCTATTGTACAGTACAATACTTTCATCCAAATCATTGATGTGTAGATGTTTGCTAAAACAAACTATGTGTTTTCAATTCCAGAAACAAGCACAAATAGAGAAAATTGTAGCTAAATCATCTTACCACATTGCAACAAAAGAAATGACTATAATTGATGCATTAAGAAAACGTCAGGAAGCTCTAAAAGGACTCCTACATCGTCATAGAGAGCAGTTAACATTCCTTCTATTGTTTCTTTTTATGATGCTAAATGGATCATTGCTCTTGATTGCAAAACATCTTCTGTTTGTATGGAGTACCTCTCAACTTCAAGCAAACTTTTCGCACTTTAAGGGAGAAATACGATATTCAAGGATTTTCCACATAGACAACAGAATCAAGTATCCATTTAGTAAAGTCCTGGCCATTCCGGAATTCCGCTTATATGTCCTTGTTGCCATATGTATGATACCAGTCGTTTTCGTTCAATATGCAATGGTTGTGCGGATGTGTTTTAGACATGTGCGAGGCATGTACTACAATCTACTGGGGAATATTTTGAGGAAAAGCATCATATACTTCTCCAATATTAGTTTGATATCTGTTAACCAGCTACTGACTAGAGATGTTTACATTGTTCAAGAGAGGTTACCATTGAGCTATATTACGATTGCCGAGGTATATTGAATTTATTAATTACTGCCTTTATTAAAGTATACTTTTAGGCGAGTGCGACAGTATTATCCGCATTTATATTGTTTACCTATCTGGATTTTTATTTAGCGCCTGCATTAGGTTTGTACCTGTGTGTCAGTGCATACATGGTATTTTGGCTGAAGAAAACGTGCAATCGATTGCTGATGCTCGAGCAGGAAAGTAAGATATCATCACACTATCGCAAATGTATTATATCAATTATATAATATTGTAGAAAAAGCAAACTAACGGCACTCACGCATTTGAAAGCTTTCAAATTTCCCGCTCATAACTTCGGTAATTGGTACTGAGGAAATGTGCGAAAACATTATTTCCCTTTGAATTCCCAAATTATAAGTTATTTTCGTGGGAAAATGTAGACGCATGTAGCATACACCACATACATTTTGAATGTAATCCCATAATGTTTACTGAGTAAGAGTTGTCCAATGCGGCACTATATTTGTTGTAAAGTTTAATTATTGCGCTCGAATTTGGTAAATCGCAGAACTTAGTCAAGTGCCGTCATTATGCTTCTTCTTGGAAATTTGTTGTTGCACAATGTAATTAATAGTGATAATTTGAAGTGCTATTAAATGGCGAGAGTTAAACTGATTAACATATTTCCTACATTAATTTTAGTAAAACATGCATTAATGGTACATATAAAATCAACGAAGTATTTGCTAGCAATGCTAAGATGTTCCAAACTTATAGACAACCACATATCGTCGTTCTACACTTTGATCAATAAGCACACAACTTGCTCTTTTATGATTGCTGCATTAATTGAAGCTTTCCGAACATGGATTACCCTTCTAGGGATATTCCTGACAATGATCATAGTTGCTGTGTATGCGTTTGAATACGTTCGTAAGAACCGTTGTTGTAATTAGGCTAAAAGTATGCAATAACTCAAATATCTTTCCTTTTAGAATACAAAAAATATTATCCCTCCATTAACATAATAGTGTATTACACGTGCTCAACGATAATCTTCGTCAATTTTGGGGTAACGGATTTATTAAACGCCATGTTCCTCCATCACCACGTCAAACAAATCGCAAGCTATAATGACATGGACTATGAAGACACAGAGAGTGGACTAAGTACCAGAATCAATCATGATATCACTTAATTTCATTTAGTGATACATGAATTTTTTAATTGTAGGATACCCAAAAATTTGGATTAAGCCACCCAGTATACATTTTCTCAACCTTAAGGGCCCTCCGTTCGGTATCACCAAGGTGGACTTCAAATATTTAAAAATTGGCGGTGGTGAACATGTAAATGTTCTTAATCTAAATTTGTTTGTAAGTGATTTGAGTTTTGTTTTACAGGTAGGACTGGTAGGTCGTCCTGGGTCTGGCCGAAGATTATTGCTAAAAATGCTGCTCAGACTTTATCCATATGAAGGGACCATAACACTGAATCATCGGAATATAGAAATGATCAATATCTGTACTCTCCGAAGAAACATCTTTTTTTTGTCCGTCGATTCTGCGTTATTCGCTCCCACAATACGATTCAATTTAGACCCACGAAATGAATTCACTGATTCAACCATCTGGGAGGCCCTGAATACTGTTGGCAATACCTCTTATATTACTTCCTTAGAACAAGAAGTGGAAAGCAAGGGGCTTAACATTTTAATGGACCATAAAATTTTAATTCTCTTAGCGCGCGCACGTTTGTTGCGTAGTAGAGTATTGATTTTAGATCGGGTATTCGAGACAGTTTCGCATAAGTAAGTACAAATTATCTGCGAACCAACTGATTTCACATTAATAAGGATAAACGTTAATGCAACGCTTCCAGAGTTCAAAATGAAATTGAAGACATGCTGTTTACAACGTTTGACAAGTGTACGCTGATTATAGTTGAATCGCGACTGAATTATCTTATGAGGTGCCATCGCATTGTAATATTGGATAATGGACGAATAATGGATGATAACGCCCCCACAGAAGTATACAGGAATCGTAACAACTTCTTACACACAATTGTTGATAAAATGGGATATGTCAGTACAAAAAAATTGAGCCAGCTGGGTGTGAATCCGAGTGACATTGATGTTAGCAATAATTCAGATGAATTTTCCAGTAGCAGTACATCTATCTAATTCTAATTCCTCCGAAACTACACCGTGTCCAACTCGTCCGGCTAAAGAACCTTAAACATGGTACTACTGCTACTAATCAGTAACAATCATTAATAGCCTATGTTCAAAATGCTTGTTAATATTGCGAATTCATTGAAAAAATGTTCCGTGTGTTGTAAATTTTTCATCTTTTACATTGAATACATAACCTTGCAATAAATGTGATCGAAAGAAACTGTCTTTACTTTGTTTGAGTTTAGTTTGTTCATAAGTTTGATAAAGCAAGTAATTAAGATCAAAATGAACGACAAAAGTGATGAACACTCACAATGTCCCATATGTGAGCGTTTCTATCTAACGCACCAAATAGAAATACATGTCGATCGGTGCATATTTCTTAATTCGAAAGAAACCGACCAAAAGTCTCTTCAATCTGCTTCCTCAGCATCTCCAAAAATACCAGCTATGCCAAAAGCAGTCTACTTACAAAGTAAACCCACGAAACGATCAGCTCCTCCTGAATCACCACCATTAAACACTGCAAAATCACCACGTCAGGAAACATCATCATCAAAACATAAAGCAACAAATAGTAATATCACCTGTGAGAAGTCAATGGATTTCACAACTCCTCTTGCAAAGCAAGTAGAGCCAAAAACTTTGGATGAATTCTTCGGGCAGAAGAATGTCCTTGGTGAGGCTACCGTCCTACGCCAACTCCTAGAGAAGGGGGAAGTTCCCAACATGATTCTTTGGGGACCTCCTGGATGTGGTAAAACATCGCTTTCAAACATAGTTCGGGAGATATGCAAGCAAAACAATACCAAGCTATGTTTCAAAGCTCTTTGTGCAGCTAATTGCGGGGTGAAGGAGGTTGATCACGTTGTGTCTGAAGCAAAAATGCAGAAAAGGTTTGGGAAGCAAACAATCCTATTTATGGACGAAGTGCATCGATTTAATAAGCGGCAACAAGATGTCTTCCTGTTGCATGTTGAGAAGGGCGATTTGATTCTAATCGGGGCTACTACAGAAAATCCTTCGTTTGCAATTAACAGTGCTTTGTTAAGCCGATGTCGCGTTATTGTTATGGAAAAGTTAGATTGTGATAGTATGGTTAAAATTATGCAGAAAGCGGCGAAGAAATTTGATGTTCATGTTTCGAATGGAGAGGAAGACTTTAATGGAAAGTATGTATAATTGCGATAATATTATAAAGTTATGAAACTAAAATTGTTTTAGCCATAGGACTATCGAAAAGGAAGCATTGGAATGGCTTGCTGATACTTGCGATGGTGATGCTCGAATTGGCCTTGGAAATCTACAAATGTTACTGCAACAAGCTCAAACTAGCAAGACTCATAGACTTATAACAGTTCAAGACATCAAAGATGGCATAAAAGTATACAGAATTTATATACATTCGCTTCATCTTCGTTCATTAATTATTATTTGTACAGAAATCTCACCTATTATATGATCGTCGCGGCGAGGAACACTACAATATAATCTCAGCAATGCATAAATCAATCCGTGGGTCTGATCCCAATGCATCTCTTTATTGGACAACGAGAATGATAGTGTCAGGAGAAGATCCTCGATTTATTGCCAGGCGATTAGTTCGTGCTGCTGCCGAAGATATTGGTAACGCAGATCCCACTGCACTCCAACTCGCTGTTTCAGTCTTCCAAGGCTGTCAGTTGATAGGAATGCCGGAATCGGATGTGTTATTAGCACAATGCGCAATTTATTTAGCGCGGGCGCCGAAATCGCGTGAGGCTGACAGTGCTCTGGCTGCCGCTAAGAAAGTGATCAATCAATGTGAGGGGCTACAGCCTTCAGTTCCAATGCACATCCGAAATGCGCCCACAAAATTGATGCGTGAATTAGGTAAGATCGGAAGGACGCGGCAGTAGCGAAAATCCAACTGATCATAAATTTTACAGGATATGGGCAACTACAATCAGGTACAAAAGCAGCATTCATGCCAAAGGGATTGGAGAATGTAAACTTCTTTAATTGAAACGAAATGTAAATCAAACCAGTTAAAATGCAACTTTCACTGGGAATCTCATGCATATTTTAAATATGTATTGTGAATAAATAGGGATTTAAGTGTCAGTCAATCTTTTTACTATTTTTTTCTTCTTCTATTTTGGTCGCCTAATATTAATTATAATATTATCTGTATGAATATCCACAGATATAGTATTAAAAAGATTAATTTTGCTACAATTCACCACATTCTTCTCATCTTCTCAATATTCATTAAAAAAAATGAAGTATAAATAAAATGCTACACTGCATCATATTTACTACCGACTTAATTCTTGATAGTTACTTTCTAAAAAATAAGTCATTCACAATTAAATTGTTTGTCAACAGTTAGCATTTCGCCGCAACGTCTAAAACGTGACAAATTATTAGAGACCACATATGGACATGCAACCGCTCTGCATCATACTTCTTATTCTTATTGCGTACGAGTACCACCGCACGGCAGAGTCAAACACCTGTACGATTGTAAGACTCCCGCTTCATTGATGCAATAAAACACGGAATTACTTAATAATTATACATTAGTTGAATACACTACGCATTAAAATACATAGTCGGGGCCGGCCATGTCAATCGCCCAACGGAATTTGTCACGCTGTGTTTTATTATAAATCTTTTCAATCGGCACATTGTACTTCTTGCACCACGCCACTGATATCCTAGGGTCAAGATAGTTCAGCTTGGAAGTACCTAATGCAATCGTCTTATTTTCGTCACGGTCAGTCTCCTGAATCTCTAATTTTGCGAGCTGTTCCTTCAGCCTTGCTAATTGCTTTTTCTTCTTATCGTGAATCTGTTTTTCTTTCACGCTCCCGTGTTTTGCGTCCCTTGCCGCATCTTTCACACCACGCTCAGTCTCCTTGATCTGATCACGTTTGGCGTCGATCTTTTCTTTGAGCTTCTCCATGGACTTTTCGTGGCCCTTGGGCACGGCGCGTTGATGGTTACACAAAATCGCAACCGCACGATTAGCGCGATTGTAGGACAAGATCATCTCCGAAACAGAGTCATCTTCATTTGTCAGTTCAGCTAACTGCCGCTGAAGCGTAATTGAAGCGTTATACGTACGGAAAACTTTCGCGGTGAGGCCTTCCATTAGATCATTAAGATGTTTGTTCATTACGCTCGTATTCAGTCGATCGAAGAGATCATCGCCAGTATTCTTGTTCTCCATGAAAAGCTGCAAATTCTTGAACACCCGCTTCTCCACTGGTACTTCGTTATAGTAACGAATGGAATCCTTACCAAGGAAGTCAAAAACAACAACATAGTCCTTGTTGTCCTTTTGTTCATGCAACTGAATGTGTTCAACACGAAGTGAACAACAACCAACTGTGTCTGCCTGATCTTCGTCCTTTTCGTTGCCAGCCCTAAGAGCCAATTTATCAATGAAATACAGGGCCACAGCACGTTGTCGAATACGCATTTCTTTCGATTTCCAATCACCTTGATACTCAGTCCGAATTTTATCAATACACTTGTGCAATTTACGCGCCATTTCATACTTCTGCCAATCCTTCTCACCTTTCAACTTTGAACTTGGATTAAGCATAACATACTTCACCTGATTCTGTACATTCTCCGTCCAAGAAGCAAGCCATGTCACTGTTGGATCATGCCTTACTTCTTTCCATTTATGACCAGGCGGCGGTTGAGGTTTGAGCGAATCTTTACTACAATTAATTAGCACGTCCTCAGGCATTACTCGTTTCTTTAACATCCCCATCTTCGGATGTTCTCCGCGCCCCCTAAAGAGACCCGGTGGCTCAATTTTGAAGTTACCAATCTTCTCTTTGTGCCCATCAATTGTACAAAAACCATATTCTTTTAACAATTCTTCATTTTTCTCCTTAAGTGTTAGCTTTTCTTCTTTTGTGCGATTGCGATTCTTTTCAGTTACGTCCATAAAATATGCATGCATCTTTTTGAAGTCGCATTTTCGAATATCAGTGATCCTCTTGCGTTCTTCATCACTCATAACCTTTCGCCAATCTTTGAAGAAGTTGTTATTGAACACATCCTTAGTGGTATAGTCATGATCTAACATCTTGGCGTAAAATCCAGCCACTTCTTCTGCTTCTTTACTAAGAGATATTTCTTTTCCATCATAATAGAATTTAATATCTTTTGGAATGCGTTCGTAATCTGGGGCAAAAACGGGCCCTTTATGTTCCAGGAACCTCCATTTTGTTCCATCGGCACGCTTTTCTTCCTCCCACCTTTACAAAAAAACAGTAATAAACGTTAATTAACAGTACTGAAAACCTATCACACCTTCTTTTAGCACGATTATCACAGTTCGCAACACAATTGGCCCGACTTCGCGTGAGATGGAATTTAACCTCACATTTATTGAGCGAGAAATTCTTAAAATTTACGATACAACGAATTTTAAACAATATCGATGATGTAATTCTTCGGAATAATTGAGTTTCTATCATTGTACTGTAGGCACATGGTCGAAACTGGCGCAAAGCCGAACGAAACCAGTTCAATTTGTGTTACCAACGCATGGCATTGAAGTTGATCAGAGTTTTAAAATACCGTATGTATCAGAAATATTACTACGGTCGCCAATTACAACAACACAAGTATAAGCAGACAATAAGTAACATTAGCATAAGATTGTTTGACTACACTAGCGTACTCGTGCACTATAAAATGATTTCCTCTCATAACACCCTGCAACATATTACTTTAGCGCCACCTCTCGTAGCTTATGGAACTGAATGCACATGTGCCGGACCACGCGGTCGCGGAAGACGAGTCGACGCGCTATTTAAATAAGTAAATATGAAATAAACATTACTAACCACTTCCAAACATCTTGTTCCTCCTCAGATTTCTTCTTCCGCTTTCTGGGACTTTCAGGTTCTTCTTTCTTAATGGAAACCGCAGCCTTCGTTTTCTTCTTTTCCTTCTTTGGTTTCACACCTGCATAATCTTCTTCATCAGAGTATGATCGTTTCTTCGATTTTGATTTTTTGGGTTTCTTGGTTAGCATAGTCTTCTCTTCGTCATCGCTTTCGTTCAATTTCCGCTTAGATGTTTCCATACGTTGTGCCTATACGGACAAACATCATTAGAACAAGAAAGAAGTCTCAAACATTACTCCTTACCAATGGTTTGTCTTCTTCAGAATCTTCCACCTCCTCTTCTTCAGGCTGTTGATACTGTTCTTCCTCCTCTTCATCATCCTCCTCTTGTTCAGATGCCCCTTCTAACTGTGACTCATCTTTAAACTGTGATAAGTTGTAGTCACAGCTTGAAGCTTGAGAGTTGTTTACTTGACTGGAATACTGCCCTTCCTCATATTCTTCCTTAATATCAGGCTTAACTTCAACATGGTAATAATTGCTACCATTTAGTTGTGATTCCGGTTCCTCCTTCATTTCCACTTCAACTTTATCAGGAGATTCTATGAACAAATGATGAATGAACAAACTCACTCAACAAGTTAATAACATGTTTAAGCTTAAATTACCTTCAGCATATTTTTCCGATTTTCTCTCCCTCCTATCCTTATGACGTTCCTTGTCACGATGCTTATCCTTACTAGAACTGTGCTTATCCTTACTCCTGTCCTTATCTTTGTGCTCCTTGCCATGATCTTTCTCCTTGTCTTTATCTCTGGACTTGTGACTTGAGCGATGTTCCTTGTCTTTTGAAGAACTGGACTTGTGCCTGTCTTTATCCCTGTGTCGATCCTTGTCCCTACCAGAAGACTTGTGTGATGAACTCTTGTCCCTAGAACTACTATGATGACGATCCCTGTCCTTGTCCCGTGAGCTTTTGTGGTCCTTACTGCGGCTCTTATCTCGATCTTTATCGCGATGCTTGTCACGATGCTCAGACTTGGAGGAACTCATATGTTTATCAGATCCGTATCCGTTACTCATGCCATTCTCGTGAGTGTGGTTATTCTAGAAATGGCATAAATACACTTCAATTACAATAAAATTGCTGCCAAAAAAATCAACCGTACAGGCCCATAGTATTATCAGTAAACGTGCGTTCATAAAATTTGAATTGCACACAAGCCGGCGTGCGCTTGTATAACACGCGAGACGTGGGACTTAGTCTCTGACGCCATTTTGGGACTTAGAA
>JAODGC010019204.1:0-32853 GCA_027574925.1 Ecitoglossa quadriceps | reverse complement strand
TGCACACAAGCCGGCGTGCGCTTGTATAACACGCGAGACGTGGGACTTAGTCTCTGACGCCATTTTGGGACTTAGAAAAATTTCGCTCGACCAATGTGCAGTACGAGTAAACAGCCAGACAGAGAACCTTAAGCGCTATTCTGCTTGGGCCAGATTGGGGCCGATGGTGAAATACATGAAGATTGGTACATACCGTTGGCGAATTGGCCTCTGATGCAGAGTTATCGACGTCCATTCCGGCGCGATCGGTGCACAACACTTTGCCGTTTGTGGACGATGGGACCAGCGACCCAACAAACGCCGTCGACAAAGTACTGCTTTTGTACAACTGCGCATGCGCGCTCACCGCGACCACGAGCGCCATCATCCAATCACCAGTCGCGGTTCAAATATCGCGCTCGTTCGCACTAATTCGAAAGGTTTGAAAATGCTGGTTACAGCGCAACACCTTGCACGATCTTGTATATCAGTTGATCCGATTTTTGCTAGGTATGTCTGTCGTCGCCTGTCGACGCACTCTCTGGTTTAAAATGTAGAGCTGAGGTGGCTAACTTGCATTGCTTACATTGCAACCAATTGATACTACACATATTTGATTCCGAATTAAATGAATGTGTATAATTTTGTTTGCAGTACATCATTGCTTGAAACAACATACACCCTTGGCGCGTTGTGAACATCCTGTCAGAACGACAGATTTTGTTTTCATTTCATCAAAGCGCCAACTAAAATGCATTCGTATCATATTCAGTAAAACAAGCGTTGCTTATCATCACAATATTTATTGTTAATTGATATTTTTAATACTCATTACGCCCATAAGCTTAGTGTATTCTTTATCCTAATAACACCCAACCAATAATCACATCGTACACGATTTAGTTAAAATTTATCAACAGATCAACAGGATTTTATCAATTGTCCATGTGAATTGTTTGCAATATTCGCAATACATTGAATATCGTCTATGAACAACAGTGTATATCGACTGCCAATATTAATATTGAATTACTCCTATTTTACAGAGATTCCCCTCCGATCAAAAAAACATTCACAGAAGCGATAAAACTGTTCAAATGAGTCCAAACAGGCTTCTAATATTTACAAATTCTAGACTTTCATGAGATTTGCATTACCGGCGAGTGCATAGCTTATAATCCGCATCGAACAAAATAGAGCTGTACCTCGTTACATCACACTTCATGTCATCCCCGCACGTTAACATGTGTGTATAAATGTCTATAGATTATTTAGTTAATCAAGCAATATCATCGGCGGCGAGCATCAACTTAATATTAATGCCACCTGCGCTACCACCGCCCGATTGAAATTGCAAAAGGGGCCGCGGCAGCGCGGGTACGCTCTGCTACCAAATCCGGTTCTCAGTTTGTGGAGCGCGCATCACGCCCACGCCACCACCGAGTCGGCGATAGTTCATTGCGCCGCACAAACGCCACTGATTTTGTTCTGTATCGTAGAGTTCTATCGTCTTTAAATACGCAGTGCCGTCAAATCCACCGACGGCAAATAATTGTCCATTGACAACGGCCAAACCCACCTAACAACAAACAACCAGATAATAAAGATAGTCTTGGTTCAATACATACAAACAATCAATACATACCCCACTCCTTCGAGATGTCATCGCTACAATAGGACTCCAAGTATTCGTGTGTGGATTAAACCTTTCCGCGCTACTTAATTCCATACAATCATCTCTTCCCCCAACTGCATAGATCAAGTTATTGAACACAGCGCATCCCAGATGTTTACGTCTTGTTGACATTGGTGCAACTGGAGACCACTTATTACACCTTGGATCAAAACGCTCGACTGTATTCAAAGGAGCTTGACCATCTGAACCACCGATAGCGTAGAGGTACCCGCCGAGGACAGCAACAGCTACTCCCAGTCGACGTGTAGTCATAGGCGCAACTTTACTCCATTTGTTTTCCTTTGGATCGTAGCGTTCAACGTGATTAAGACATTGCACACCGTCTTGTCCTCCAACAGCGTAGAGAAGATTGTCCAATACAGCAACTCCTACAGATGTCCTGCAAGATGTCGTTGGAGCAACATCACAGGACCACTGATCCGTTTGTGGATCATATCTGGAAGGTTCAAATCGAATGCGTTCATACCAATAGTTGAAAATTTTAACTGAGTTACCTTTCAATGCTATTCAAATAACTCTGTCCATCATGTCCGCCAACAGCATATAAGAGATCATTCAACACAGCAACACCAACTCCACATCGTCTCTTACTCATCGGTGCAACCATCTTCCACTCCATTGTCTGGGGGTCAAATTTTTCTACACTCGCAATAGCATCGCCACTACACCATCCTCCCACTGCAAATAAAACCTCGCCTCTTCTAGTAGGTTTTCTCGGTCGCGTCCTAGGTCCTTGCATCAGCGGCCTCTCTTGGGGCAATAATAAATAATTCTTTGCCTCGTCCACTAAATCTCTGCAGCTTTCATCTGAGCGCACTAGCAAGTCGGACCCAACAGTCCCAACCAAGAATTTAGGACTCAACAGTGGTAATCGCACATGTTGCAACACTTGAGGTAAATGTTGTCTGCGATCTGATACATTGTACTTCACCCAAGACATTACCGCATTAAATACTTGCTCTTCAGTACGTACATTCAACTCATCACTGGAAATAATGTCAACTAGTTGCGAGACGGGCAACAAGAGGAACTCCTCACTTTCCATCACTTCCTGGAAATTATGCTGAGTGAACTTATCAGCAATACGCAGTAACTCGCGGCATGAGTGCGTGTCGGCAAAAGCTCGAATGCCGAGACAATTGGACGGGTCGAGTTGGCGCTTGAGGAACTCACAACAAATGTCTTGAATCTCTGTAAGCTGTAGTAAGCAAGCTGCAGGTAACAATGTCTGAACATTGGACTCCTCAACAACAATGTGTGAAGTGTAACAGAAATCAATCAGGAGATCCATGGCTAGTTCATCAATGTCACGAATTGTAACTTCTGTTTGTCGTGATTCCGCTAATTCACCAGTAAACATTGCTCTATAAATGATGTAAGGCAACATTATAGTAAGCCATGAAAACATGTCTATTTCAAGTCAGTCACCTAAAGTACGGGCTGCACGCGCTAAGTATCACCCGATGTGCGAATATTTTCCGACTTCCCACATTGAGTACAACATCACATAGCTCTCTGTGTCTTCGTAGTAGATTCAGTTCTGTGAGGGTGCTCTTGGGATGTTTGTCGGACGTGTGCGAGAGGCGTGCCGGAGACGGCGGCCGCTCGCCTACCTCGCCGCCCATCCTGCACGCCGGCCCCCGCAACCCGCCGGTGAGTTGCAGCCTTAGGGGCGGCGAAGCCCAACCCCACACGTTGTCAATCTAAAAGAAACAACGTGTTTAAAGTAACCACAAATTCACACCAGTTATCAGAAACACAATAACTATTACAACATAAACAGTATGAAATTCATGTGATATACCACAAATTATAATTAAACTAGCAACAAGCATCCTTATGACAGTTCCATTGTTAAAAACAAGTGCTACTTTTGCAAACGCTAGTAGGATGTGATTTAAACTTCACGTTGGTTTACAAAACATACCTTTACTGATTTTAGATGTTTTGATCCCTAAATGCCTGCTGGTAACTTTTTTTTGGTGGTTTCGAGAGATATTCTTGTTGTTTTACATTTGTGCGGTTATTCTATGGCGTATCCAACAAATTTATTGGAATGTTGCGTGGTTTGCAAGGAATGTTAATCGTATGCTTATCGTTATGCGTTTAAAAAGAATCACAAGGGCGCTTAATTACATTTGTGTGAATTATTTACGGAAATGTAGGAGCGACGAAACTATGGACGAAACCTAAACTATGACGTTTGTTTGAGGTTTCACCTCGTACGTCAAAATTATTGACATTTTGATTTAAATGTGTAAGATTGGCAGTCTATCTCAACATTTTTTTAAAGAAGAAATAAATATTGTAGGTTTTTGATATTAGCAAATGATAATATTATATAACATTTAAATACTGAATTAGTAAAGTTCTAAATTCCTTGGATTTAGTAGAATTTACAGCCGATGCTAAAAAAATAGATAAATAAAGTTTTTTTATAGACCTAGGCAGCACAACATTCAGGAGACTTCTTTTTCTAAAACTTCTAACCAAGTCTCCCTCAAAATGTACTTATTCCATTCGTTCGCTTTCTATTTAGAAATAGAAATTTATGACAGAAATAAACCACCAGATGCATTCGCCAACAACATATTTAATTCTTTTGTTTACAAAAATCATCTTCTAGCATATATTACAATTGAATTCTTGATTTTAATATCTTTTATGAATCACAGCAATATTTATGTAAACTATAGTTGCTATGCTTGCTTTCTGTTGCAAACAGCAGTTTCTGTAATCAACACCTTAAAATAGATGACTAATTTTGATTTCTTATCTTGTACAATAAAGCGGAAGTATCATGAGTTCCAAAGTATTGCAACGCAAACTCGTATTTCGCGCTTGATTATATATATATAAAAAAAAGAATCGCATGTTCTTGTGGTATATGATCTCATGACACTACCACCAAAACATAAAAAAAAAAAGATCGTAACAAATAATCATAAAACACTTAATGATAATGCGTTACTAACGGCAATAGCGTTAGTTGGACGTGGACATAATTTCTGTGAGAGTCAACTGTCGAGGCTTCTTGATGTTGTTTCTACATGAAATGCTTCTGCGAGTAGAATAGCGTTCACGATTGAACTGCTCTTGGAGTTTCTTTGCAAACTCCAAGTCGCTGCGCTCTTGTTCCAACTTACTAAAGTCATTTCTAGACACAGTGAGCTTTAAATCGTTAAAAAGAGATGTGGTGGGTACAATATGAGGTGGTGACGAATTCGATGGTTTCCTGTCTCGTAACGTCATTGTGTGCGGAGCTTTTGCAACAGTGACGGTTGTTACATCTGTATCGGCTGATTTCTTCATTACTTTGTCACTTAGTTTGCGCTTTCGGGAATTAGTTGCAAAACGAACAAATGCGGATGATCCATCGCCAAAGTTAATTGGATGCGACTTATTTGGAGACCTATAATTCCGCAATAACTATAAAAAATACACTCTGCATATAAACTATACTTACTCAAATTTAAAACTATGTTGTCTGTTGAATACTGCTGGAACTTTAAGAGGTGATGTACCCACTGATGACGGTGGTATATTTCTATAATCAATAGGCTTAAAGTATCGACATTCATTTTCAATGGAATCATTGCTATCAGTAATCTCAATGACTTCTGTAAAATGCATCAAGTTCTTCTGTTTGGTATTCTTTTCTGGTGAAGACATATCCTTACTAGTACTAGGTAGGGCAACACTCACATCCTTTATCCTTGACTGAATTAATTCTGAATTTGGTAGCAATTGAACATCTGCATGTGTAACTTGTTTGCTATGAATAACATTCAAATGTTTTTGCATGTTCTGAATTAGTTTATCTAGTGGACGTTTTTTCAGAGTATTTGCTTCTTTCCCCTGTAACTCCTTCTGCTGCATTGCTAATTCAAGAGCATCCTCTTCCTTCAACTTTCGAATTAATACTGCACTGGCAGCCTCCTCATCTTGGTGTTGTTTTTGTAATGCCTTACGATCCCGATGTAGCTGCTCCTCATACTCGCGACGAATTTCACCCGCGCGTGAAATCCTTATTACGGGCCCTGCGTAAAATTAGTTTGGGTACATAGTTTATGAGGGCCCCACATTGTAAACAATGACATTTGTTTTGATTGTGTAAATGCTCACCTGGATCCAGTGTTTCGTCGACGCCTTCCAGACGGTTGCGTACCTTCTCGCCGAACCTAGCTTGAATCTCTTGCCAGAGCTTTCGGTTAAGGAGTCTGTCCTCCTTCTTGGCAATACGCAACCAGGAGGCAAAGCGAACTCTACATAACGGGCATGTTAGGTTGGCATTCGCCACGGTGCCTTCGAAGCAAGTGCCGCAGAAGTTGTGATTACATGGCAGCGTCACTGGGAGAACCAAGATATACCTACAGATCGGACACAGCGCGTCCGATAACGCAAGATTTTTATATTCGTCGTTATTTACAATTCTGGCTTGTTTCGTTCCTCGTTTGGGAGCCATCTTTGAAAGTGAACAAGTTGTGTGCAAGTAGGCAACTTGCAATGTACATCAGCTTCTTCTCTTGACGACGGATCATACAAAATATGAGCATCAGATGAACTTATTTGATTTAAAACTCTTCATCTTAGATATCAATAATATTCAATGATATGCGAAAATAGACACCGCATTTAAAATCGAAACCATTTTCCAACAAATCTAATACATCCATCCTATCGTAAATCAAATGCATTGAGAATCGATATTCATATAGTATATAAGCTTCATCACGATTAAAACCGAGACTTCATTTTCTATGAAAATAAGAATTTTATTAGGGTTTCAGCAACCAAAAATAAAACATTTAGCATTGCAGTTGTTCAACTTTTTTCAAAGAAATAAAGTAACACTTCTGTGGGTGATTTTTAAAATTGCATACAAACTTCGTCAATGCCAGAAAATTTAGGCAGTCATCTTTGTCTTTTAGTATCAGTCTTCTTATAATTGGAATTTATACATAGTACCTTCCAATATACCTTATATAATGCAAATAAACTCTTTTTAAAAACTAACAAGTACAGAAAAATCAATCAGATAAATACTAACATGAATCATAAATGACGTTCAACAAATAATCAAATTGATAGCTTAACAAAACAAACAATTATATTATAATTCGAAAGAACTGTCGCATTCCTTTTCTAAGCCTCTCAATTCTTGATGGCAATTTTCTTTTGTATTAGCAAATCGCCGATAAGAACGTCTTGTTTTAAAGTTGTATCGATTAGCTTAAGAACAAGAACGTTATCACATGGGTACAACTCATCCTTTTCGACTGCTATAATGACGGAGACATATTTGCATTTTTGCACTAAATGCTCAAAATAACGGCAGTCACCAACAGACCATTTTTCCTGCACGGGTTTTATACCTGAGAAAGAAAGCAAAGCATCAGCAATAAATATTAATAATAGCCCAATTATAATGCATTACCTGCCAATTTAGCCTTAATTGCTTGGTGTGGCAAATCAAGAAAATGTTTGTCCAAAGCAAACAGGTTTTGATAGCCTAGATTGGCATAGTGACCGTAATCAACAAAGTAAACAACAATTGCTGGATAGATTGTTTTCAAAACGCACACGCGGTGCCACTCTCCAGTCTCTTCTCTTTTCGCTGCGTAAATATTTCCAGCCTTAATATCCTTCAAGTTAACATGGTCCACATGTCGATTTGCGAATGTTGCTTGCAGCCTGTTCATCAACTCCGTCAAGTTGTTCGTTGTTTCCAAAGGTTGCACGACAAAGTTCCACGGATTGACCGCCAAGGGTACAATTACTTCATAAAATTCGCTTGTCTTAGGCAGACGAGGACTCTGGAGGATCCCGGTGGAAGGCACGTTGTGCGGTGAGTCTGGAGGCGTAATTCTGCCTGGAGGGGAGATTTGAGTTTCTCTGGAAATATTTACTCTTTGAAATCATTACTACAAGCCAAATAAAATGTAATAAAACTTATTCGTTTATTAAGAACATAAAATATCTTTATCAAACATCATTCATATACTATTATAAATATAAACTTTTTAGGTAGATAGGTAACGTGGTAATAATAAACTTATCTTGAAGTAAAATAATTACCTGCTGAAATTTCCAAAGCTAAGACTATCGTTCACCGATACAAGTCCGCTTTGTTGTGGTACAAACAACATAACTGTGGGGAGATCATTTTCATCTCTCCCTTGAACCCTGAGAAGAACGCTGGCTTCTAGAGGTATTAAATCCCGTAATTTGCTTGCCAAATCTTCGGGAGTTCGTCTAAAATGAAGGCGTACCAGTGTAGCCTGTGGTATAAATCTAGCCAAAGCAGGACTCAGTAAGTTGAGCGATAGTAAAGTAACGTCAGTTAATTTGATAATTCGAGTTTTCCCCACGTCCACATAGAGTACTTGCGCATATTGGAAGTTTGGAGGCGAGTCTATTATCCGAACACGGTAATACCTTGAATCATCTTCCAGCTTAGCAAAGTATAATTTGTCCTTGGAATTCTCTCGAGTGATAATCTCACGTTGTCTATTCGTAGCTAAATACGCTGGCAGGTATTCTTCAAGTTCTTCCAGTTGCTTCATGAAAAATTTATGACCCGCCGTGCATGTTTGCACATATACGTATCCCTTGTTAGTGATATTCGAGACACACACTTCAAATGACTCTTCCTACAATACAAGAATTAATAACCTATTACAATTTACCATAGTACTCGCAATAAACACCAATTCAAATTTTGGAGATGCATTTTCCATGGCCAATGGTAGCATAATTTCCTTATTATACGCTACCCCCGTGTCGATGTTGTACATGACAACATTGAATACCTTTTGTGCTTCTTCAGTACTGTCGCCGTCAACCAACTCGAGTGTAACATCGGCACCCTCTAATTCTTGAATGACGTCGGAGAGTTGTGAAATTTGGAAAAGATCTTCCAAACCAGCCAGACGGCATACAAAAGCTTGCATTCGTTCTCTGCAATATTCACGATGAAGAGGATATATGCTATCAAATGGAACGAAACTGTCATCACCACGGTCAACAAAAAGACAAAGCACACCTCCTTCGCGCAATTCCAGGATTTGAGCGCGGTGCCAAGTCTGATCCCATGCAGCATAATAATGCCCCTTGACGAAGCGATCAAGAGGCATCGATGTGCTTTTATTATGCAGTTCCTGGTAGTAAGTATTCAAGTTTTCAATCATCGCGTCGAATTCTGCCTGGGAATAAAATGCAATATACAAATGCAAATACTTCGGCACATAATCAGAGAATGTAAATTAAAAGAATTAATTTGATGAGATTGTAAAAGATAACCAATTAGAATCATTAACTTCAATGTTTGACAGAATTAAAATTCCGATTGAAAACTTACTGCCTCGGTAGTGCCAGTTTGCCTGCACCATACTTCCGCTGCAGAAACAGGACACGTTACAATCGCTGTCATCAATCCAGTGTCGTCAAATGTTGCCCTGCTTGTTGGTATGGAGACATCACAATCCAGAACTGATTGAGGTTTCCCCTTCTGTAATCCCTGTAAGTTCAACCAGCCGCCCAAAAGAAGCCCACAGTTAAAGCAACACCAAAACCCAAACCGCTATAAGCATTGTAATTATAAATGTTATTTGCCCTCAACTGCCTACACCACGAGAAGGAAAATTTAAAAATAAAAGCAAAAATTCCACTTACATTCTCTGGTAAACAAGCACGAAGAACATATTTATCGGCAAACTTCTCCACAGTAATGATTGGACTGTTATTTACCACCTCCAGCCAATTCGAGGGTAGCGCCTCGTTATACAAATCTTTGTAGTCATCTTCAACTTGCCAGCTCCATATGCCATTGAAATGTTTGGCAACCAATCCAGGGACCCGCTGCTCTATGTGACCAAAACTACTCACATTTAGTGTTTGATGCCGTGTCTTGCCATGTTTTTTGAGGAGCGCTTGAAGGGCAATCTTCGATGCATGTATTGCCGCTGATTTTTCATCATAATATTCTTGCGGGTAGCTGGAGAATGCCATATTATCAATCTGAAAATGTTTTTACAATGCATGTTATTTCTAGAATCTGCGCTAGAAAAAAGAATTTCTTACCTTGATTTTGCAGTAGTATTCAACTTTTCTGTTAGGTTTTGACTTCATTTGTTGAACCATAGTCATGGGCTCACCAAGGTGATGGAAGCGCGTAAAGTTCCACAAATCTTTGCAAATATCACCGCTTTCAACAAATTCATTTTGATCCGAATCACGAACACTAGCGTTGTGTAGTAACGGTGGATCCGAAAGTCTATCTTTCGCACGTTCCATAATTTTGGTTAAATTTGTCTTCTCCGACGATGCTTGTCTTAGAAGGGCAGGTGGAAGTATTGGTTTGTTGTTTTCTTTTTCCGATAACATCGGTTTTTGTTGCTGGGGGGACAATTGCATGCGTTCCATGCTACGAATATTGTTGTTAAAATTTCTTCCATTCTCAGGACCTTGTGATGTATGCTTAGTTAAGGATGGTTCCCTCTTCGGACTGCTGGTTAAGAACTGCCTGTGTTGGGGAATACGTGTCGGGAATCCCAAATAACCTTGCGGCTGCGCTGCTTGATAGGGAGGTCTCCACCGCTGCGGATTATGGGGCGGATGGGATGGATAAGATGAGCGATACGGTGACTTTTTCTTCTTCTTCTTCGTCTTATCCCTTGCAATCATATCACTAATATGAACACTGAGGGGATTCTCAGACGCCATAACAAACGTTTGCCCATCAGAAGCTTTTCGGAGTTGCAATGTCTTTTCAGATTGAAGAAAGTCCAACAATGTGTTGAAACCTAATTGATGATAAGGAATAATTGTGAAGACAAGATCCTTGTATGTGCGTTCTAGTTCTCTCAAACTTAATGTTCGTTCTCTGCTTGAAATTAAACACGCCCGGATGTAGCCAACGACTTTCTTCCGAACAGCATCGTTATCCATCGTGGAATAAATACTATAATGAGATAAAACAACTTTATGATAAAGAAAACCACATCTCGGACAATATTACAAAAACCACAATGACAATGAATTGAGCTGCTGCCAGCCTCTTTTATACATGCCTGTGCCAAATTTAATGAGGTGGAGAGAGGAGTGCAGGTAGAAACACCCTGAAGATCAGATGAGAATTAGAATTGTCACTACAGTTTGCGTTTTTCAGCAGGTTCATTGCTCTTGATTTGAAAGCTGGACCATACACTTTACCCAATGGCACTGAGGTAGAGGCTAAATAACAATTTCATTGTGTATCACGACAACCTGAGTTTTGTCCGGCGACAATTTGCATTTAATTAATATGATCTCTTTTTGTACACCGTCATGCCAAGTGTAGAGTTTCGTGGTGTGCGATCCTGAGCGTCCATGTCGGACAGACACCGTACTCGACCTCCCACCATTGTCCGCCCGGCAGCTGAACCGTTTGCTCTAGAGATATTATCGCAAGCCAATGCGAGCGACTTCTATGCTACCCAGGCGGTTACCCCTGATTGGCAACACGAATAAACAGTAAGATAACATGCTGCACTGAGTGATAAAGTCAAGAATTGACACACAGCCAAGCAAATTTCCTGAAGCGTTCGACTTAATATTTGAACGGAAGTAGATAAAACAATGTCGGCAAAAAATCAAAGTTCCCTTGCAAATACAATCGTTTGATAAACTGAATTCCGATTTAATTCAATGTTGCTTATCTTAAAACATTGATTAATACATTTGGATATTATACAATGCGAACATAACACAGAGCTATTGATTAGAGAGAGATGCGCCAGATAAGCCACAATACAATTATGTTTTTGGTAGTAGTTCTACCAATCTTGAGCTTCCTTGGTGCAATAAGACGAATCTCAGCAAACCCTAATATGCATCCTAAACATCGTCAGCTACGCATTGTTATCACTTCGTAGCCCCAGAAGTAGTAATTTATTGGAGTTGGATGTGACATTGCTTTTCTCAACTTTTAATAAACCAGCAAAAAGCGGTGTATTTCCTGGCCCATTTAACACTTGATGCCTTTCAAACAGAATGGTAGTGTTAGAAACAATATTTATTCCTTACATTAGTAGAACTAGTCAAACTGTATTTTCCAACATTAAGGGTGGCAAACCACAAATTTAAAGCCATAAAAGCTCAAGCATACTTATAGAAAAATGTGAACTCGAAAAATTCCCATAATGTCACAAGGCTTGCAAACAATTGACTAGTTATCATCTTCGCTACCTTGGAAGTTGATTTTTAAACCTGAAAAATGAATTATATCAATGCATAATGACTGTCATTGTGAACAAATTAGAAGTTTACGTGTGAACCTAACGCATATACTGGAAAATAGCAGCCAATATTTAATAACAATAACACTACCATTGATTTGTAGACACAAGATGTACGAGAACGAGTGTCATCAAAACCAGTAAATAACTTCACAACTCTCATAAACAAGTTTTATATGGCCACTTTCAGGAATTCTAATAAAACTAACGAATCCACTTGCAAGGCACACGTATTCGTCCTTTGCTGCAAAAAAGTAAATCAAACGGATAACGAATGTTTTTGTTAATGTACTGTATCAGCAACATCAAGCCGAAACTAATTTGCATTGAATTCTTACAAACAACGTAGCGCATAGTGTCGGACCTTTATGCGTATATTAAAAAACATCGGTCCATAATCAAAAAAACAGATACAAATACTTACTATTAACTCAATTACTATTCACAGAGAGCAATGAAACTCCAATGAATCACAACAAGATCTGATTTTAAGATTCCTACCCAAACTAAAACGCAGGAATGTAGTTCCTGCAATTCACGCTTGAATTTGAAGCGGCGCATTCAACTCGAAACAAAATACTATCACGCAAAACAAAAGAATAACAGATTTCACGTTAAGGCAGCAATGTTTTGCTAATACCGGAATGAATAAAATTCCAAGAAACACTTGTACTCTATAGTTTAGTGCCGAAGACAAAACGAATGTAAATCTATGCACAAAGAGCTCATACTTTCAGTTTTGGCGAACAGCTGAATTTAGCGAGTGTACTACACGCATACATATTCGAAAATTACATAAATAACATTTATATAAGAAAAACTCTTACTTTACCATTGATTTGTAGACACAAGACTACAGTGACAAACTCAAATGAATACCAAAAAGATCAGCAAATAACATCACAGTTATCATGAACTACTTTTGTTTTATGGCCACCTTTAGGATTTCAAACCGAACGAAAACAAATGAATAACTAACCGATTTGCAAGACACACTGGATTTTTATGGCGACGTATTCACCTTAGTCGAAACAAAATGGCAACAAGTGCAATAAAAGAGTGGCAATTTTCACTTACACCTTGCGCACTATGCAACTGCTTCTAGTTTACATGCTTCGCTGAATGTGCACGACACTTACAATAAAATGTGTTGCCACTACATATAGCGTTCAATTAATATTCATCGACATTGCCGCACGCAGGCGTAACATTTTAAGAGAAACCATCCTTCGATTAGATTAAACTAGCTCAATGCACTTGGTAATCGGAAGTTTCCATACCATTCAGCGTAATGCACAACGCCATGAATATATCGCATTCTATTGAATATAATTACCGAAAATGCCACGTGATCATATTTGAAATATGGAAATACTTTTCGGCGAATATGGCATTGAACCATAGAATTTTGTGGATAAGCGCCCACGGAAATTACGGATTAAGTTCGTCAATTGTCGCTATGTGGCCGACTTTCATCACGTTAAATTGCCGCCGAATGGAATGTCCCAAATTTGTGGTCATCGCCTTCTGAATACGAATTATTACAAATTGGGCCACTTACCACCACGATGTAGCGGGTCTTCCTGAACAAGCAGCAAAAAGCGCGGGTATGGCGTTAGTTGACTCACACAACGGGACCGCGACACGGACGGTCCAACCGCAAATAACTTAATGGAGCCAGCGGGCAATGTACATCGCAAGCACGCCATACACGATACCGTATGGCGGTATGAGGTCGGGAGGCACATCGGCAACCGCCGCGCTGAACGAATGAACAGATTGATTTCGGTTGCTTTCGGCAATGTATATCGATACAATCGAAAATATATCGCCCTTTTAAAAACTTAAATTTATAAAGAAAAGAAAACGTCAATATTAATACACTACCAGGGTAACAACATTTGTAAATTATTATTATTATTAGAATTTTATATACTAGCACAAATAGTTGTATTATTATTCGTTATGTTGAAGGAAATAACATGTTGGAATAAGAAATGATTGAATTTTAAATATAAATTAATGTTTTATGTAAATATGTGCAACTTACATTTAAGTGTGAGTTTTCAAATTTAATTCATCTAGCATCTATACGATTTCCTCGCAATTGATCGTTTTGTCAAATTAATGTGCTTGTTGGCCGCTTCACCGAGCCCGGCGCTAGAAAAGCAGTTGCCGCTTCGCTGCTTTGGTGGTGCGTTCGAAACGTCAGTTCATAAAAACGGGGCACATCATCGATTTACAAAATGGTAAATACAGAAAATATTCATCCAATTGTACTGGATCAATTGCCTTTATTTATAAAATTTTCTACGAAAAATGATATCTCCATTATTGCCATGGTAACGGTAACAAAAAGTAAATATTTTTTTTCCAGTCATTCTCTGAGAAAATCGCGCAGATTATGGCCCGACCCGGCCAGGATCCGACCGCCAAAGACGACGTACCATGGTGGATGCGATATGCCGGACGGGGTCTTGGCACAGCGGGTAGTTTCTGTAAGTTAATTCCCAATACGTCTGAAAACAATAGTTGTTTATCTAGTCATTTCTAATTAGTGGCAATATTCTTGGGCTTCTGGAACTGTTTGGGAATTATCACCGTGAACATGTCGTGCGTTATTAGTGGGATGTGGCAAATCCTAGCTGGATTTATTGTTGTTTGCTGTGAGGCACCTTGTTGCTGTATGTTTATTGATCATGTGCAAAGGTTGAGTGAAAAGGTTGAAGCAAGACCATATTGGAATAAAGCTGCTGCATATGTTGGGTATGTAGCAGGCAATGATTCAATTTAAGCCAAGAATTAACTAATATGTTGTTGTAGGCTGGCAATTCCTGCAATTTTTCTCTGCCCTGGCTTGGCAAGTATCTTTGGCAGTGGAATGATCTTTGGTACGGGTGTCATCTATGGAATGATGTCTCTGGGTAAAAAGTAAGTTATTCAGTACTTATTGTTGTATTCTTCCTAAATAGTGATTAACAATTGCTGTAAAGTAAATGGCATGTGACCATATATTGGTGTGCTAACCAGCTGTGTGAATTGTGGTGTCTAATTCAATGTTGGTGATCAGAGCGTCTCGGGAAGATATGGCTGCAATGGCCTCACCGCAGATGGCGATGTCGCCCACTGGGATGGGCGGCGGTATGGGAACCACCTCCGACCCTCACACGACGCTCATGGAGGACCCAGACGTTTGGCGTCCTACATAAACGCCCACTCATTAACCGACCACACTCACATTCATAACAAGTATAATCGCATTTTGACCAGCTTTGCTATCATCCGATATTTTTGTTTATCTCAATAGATTTCCTGTTAGTGTCTGCAACATCCAAACTGTGATAATGCACAGCATGCAACCATCATTTATCACTTGTTTTTTTATTGCTAGATTCAGATTAGATTTACTTTTGACTAACATTGAATTTTTATGTTAAGCCTAGAACATAATTTCTGCTGTTATCTATTAGCGTTGACAATTCAATTGTGAGTTACTAATGTTGATCTATTCTAGGGCATCTGCGGAAGAAATGCGAACAGCGGCTGCGGCTGATGCACAGGGTAACATTAGCCGCCCACCAAATTCATCAATGCATGCCAATCTGGTGGCTAACGCGCAGCCTATGGGTTTCACTGGCGCGCCAGTATTCGATAGCAACGTGTGAGCTTAGCAGTTTTTCCTCTTCGAACTTCCAGCCAACTGGGAAAACCGACAAGCGGATGTATAGTAGAGGGTTAAAAAACATTAGAAAGTCAAGCAACAAGTACTATTATATTTAAGAATAAATGGACATTATTGATGCCGGTCATGTGGATGGTGCGCAAGCGAAACTCAAGTAAGTTATGTGTATTTTTAAGTGAAGCTACGGAAAGTTGGAGATTGTAAAGAAATGGAAGGCACAAAAATGTCACTTCCTATTAATTTGTATGTAACTTTTTTTAATAGCTATTGTTGAAGATGGACGATATCTTCCGGTTTTATCATATTCATATATAATAATTGTAACTTATTATTGTTTGCTATTTGTGATTTTAAGACATTTTAAGACTGTTTTATTATCTATATCATATTGATTATTATATTATATGTGCTGCTCGTTGAGGTCTTCGCAGGTTGCCACGTTATACAAACAGATTTACACTTAATAAGATTACTACCTACATAAAGCTATCCAAGAGCTTAAGAAGCAGTTCTATTATTTCTGTAGAATATATCCATTGTACACTTGTTTTGTCCAAGCGTCTGATTGAATGACTATCGATTTTGAGTCGAGTTAATCGAAAAACCAGTCACGCAAATGTCCTAAACCGAGAGGAATTGTGTTATACGGCATGTACTAATGAGGAATTTGTAAACAAATTAAAAGTAATTGACGCAAGTAATTGTGTGCATTATGAAGAACAGGATTTCAATGAATATGGGAAACAAATGCTTGGAACACTGCCAGATGATGAAATAAATGGATTTTCGTTTATAACATTTTTGGCTCAAATGGTAAAACAACTACACTAACTTCTAAAATTTCCAAAATAAACAATTGTCGTGATTATTGACTAATTATTAACATATTGTTAAGAGAAAGAGTCAATGCAGTACTAGAAATATACATAGGTATAAATTAATGAACATACATGAATTATATGATTTAAATTAAAATTCTAGTTAAATATGTGTGATCGTGTCAATGCTGTAAAGAATGCAGGCGTACGAATGAAAATACGGTTGTTAAGCTTGCTAAATTACATTCCTTCAATTAAACGGACACAATTTGCGGACCGTACATATCAGCAATATGATGTATCTGATGAAATCGCTGACGCCAAATACGTAGACATCCAGCTACAAATTTAAGCACACCCAACGAAACAAATAAATAATGCCTCAAGTCAGTTCTTACAAAATGCAAATAATTACTGTGTTTTAATCTAGTGCAACGTGTTTAAGATTTTACTCTACACATGTAAAAGAAATCGTAATACTTAACGATTGTAAATGTACTAATCTACGAAATGTTAAGGAAGCGTTAAAAATCCAGGCACATGTTAGTCTTCGATGTGTATCATTTAAGTAAAGTATGTGTTAATGCTTAAATTACGTCTAGGCGTGGATAAAATTAGCCATTGGGAAAACGTGAGTTTTCATCGAAATTGTTGATTAATTGAACGCTTCTAACATGGAGAAACAACTGTACCATAAGTTTAAAATAGTGTAAATATCAGTTAATCCATGAGTAGTTAATGACACTAGATGTCGAATAATGAAAGGATGTCGATGACACCAATATGCAATATTCTGGTAGAATTCCGCTCCTTCGTTGCGAATATTTGTAGCATTATTTATAGATGAATTGTAGAGAAAATGTCACATGAAAGTGGGACTCCAGGTAATTGACTAGCTAGATTCAATGTGTACGTGTATTCTACTTCAGAACAAACCATTATTGTTTTTGGTATGACGGGATATTCTTCAGCATCCTTCAAAATATTGTGAAAGTAAATAAATGTATATTATTAATGTACTTAAATGTCAACATGTTCCTTTTCCTGTACTTTAGGTGTGTGGTTGTTGGTTTATTGTTTTTCATTTGTTTCAAGGTTGAATTTTGATGTCAATTGTGTCATATATTTGAAATTGAAATATTTCCAAATTAATTGTAATCCATAAATTACCTTTGCTTAAAAATGGCTCAGACGAATCCAGTTTTTTTGATACCAACTTCCTACAAAAGCGACGAGGAAATTACTGCTCAAGGACAGCTAATGAAAGACTACGCATGCCTTTTAAACGAGAAAGTTGAATTTGAGAAAGAAACCACTCAGCTAAAGTTAACAAATGCGGACCTCTCAGCTCGGCTTAAGACTTTTGAAGAAGAGTTCGAGCGGACTAAGAATAATCTCAGGGAAGCGGATGAATCGATTAAGAAGTTAAACTTTGACTTCTTAATATGCCAACAAGTAATTTCGAATGAAAAACTTCGGAATATGAATCTTCACGATGGTAACAAGACAATAATTGCTGATTTGCGGAAAGATCTGCGTATTACAAGAAAAAAATTGTGTGCAACTAATGCGGACTTAATAAAAGCGGAGCGACAAGTTGTAAGATACAAGGCGCAATGTAAGGACTGTAGAGACAAGTTGAGGGGTTTTGCAATTTTATTTACATATTTCAATGACCCTAAGAGATATAAAAGTGAGACTGTTATTCAGAGGAGTAAAGATAAATTACCACAAGTTTCAAGTTCTGAAAGCAGAACAAGTGTATCCACTACCATTAACCTTCGAAAGAGTACACAAGGAGTTCAATTTCAAATTCCAGCCTTGTCCAAATAAATTAAGTAATGCAGTCCTGAATAAATTGCTTTGTTATTATTAAATGAGTTTTAAAATCCATTTTGCACATATTTTTTAATCATTGATTAAAAAATATATTTGATGTATATTACTAATAATACTTAATCCTTAGACCTTAAGGCAAACATGTATACAGTGTATAATTCCTTAGGGAAATGCATCTGCTTTTGTTTCTTGAAGCATTTCAAGCCAGCCTTTTTGAATATTTCCATGAATAGTGAATATGATCTTGTAATGGATGAGTCTGTTGAATCAACTTCAATTCCATTATTTGAGGTAATATTTTCTTTCACTACTATGAAACCCTTTTCAGTCAATGATGCCCTATACAGCAAATTGCAAGTATTATTAAATGTACACTACTTTCATTATATTCAATTTAAACTTACTTGCATCTAGTGAAAAAAATAACTAAATCATCATCTGTTAGATGACCTAAAACCCACTGACACCATATAAGATCATATTTATGCTCAGGGTGGAAATCCTGAAGCCCTACTGGGTAGTACTCTCCAACATGTTCACCTTTATTAGCAAGTTCAACTTTGGCCTCTTTGAGGAATTCTGGATTTTGTTCAACCAAGTCAACAGTTTGATAGAATGTCGTAAGAAGGCACCTGGTAATACGCCCTATTCCTGCACCACAGTCAATTGCTCGTTGTTTGGAAACTTGTTTATCAAGCGAGAATATTTGTTGTAGGAAGCTTTGAGACCCTTGAATGTCTATTTGAGAGATGTGGGCATAACCTCCAAGGACTGCATTTTCTGTAGGCGGCAACTGTGACCAATATTCTTTGGCATTGTTGTAAAAGTCATGGTTTGATTCTTTATGTTCTGTAGGAGGATCTGCATGTTCAGTAGTAATTTCAGAATTTTCTTCAGGAAACATGTTGATTAACCTGAAAAACACTATTTTGAAACATAGTTCCTAACTTTACCGCTTAGTGTACCAAATCAAATGATAGAAGGCGCTTGTGTATTAAGGGCAGCTAACTAATAGAAACAATTGCTTGGACAATAATAATAGGGGAGCAATTGAAATAAATTCGCAGTTGACTGCTTGTTGAATATCACTTCTATTTGAATAATCATAATGCTTAACATGAAAATCTCCTTTCAAACTCAATAAATATTCTCACTTTTTTTACAACTTCAAAGCTCTAATATCCTCGCGCGCTGATCGCAACATTGCAACATTATTAATTCAACACTACCTCTCATAACCTGCACATTGGTAAATAAAGAAATAGTAAAAGTATAGAGCAATAACAAAAATAAATTAAACTATCTTCCTTTTCATTATGATTACGTTAAATTAAAATAAACTTAGTGTCGTAACGTGAATATCGCTTGGATTTTCCTGCTCGCTTACGAGCCACTGGAAAACTTTACGAAACCGGAACGTTCACAATCAAATAGCAGCAATGTCTTTTGCTTCACTAGCATGTGATAACATGTTTCAAAGGAGTAAATCACAAAATAGGCCGCATTTGGGTCCTTCTCAGCAAGATACATTAAATTAATATGTACATATTTTAAATTCATACTAAACATTTAATGAGTGTAATCAAAAGATGTTTTTCTTCTATGTAACAAGAGTTGCACCTTTTCTCTTTGCTAAGAAGCAATCTATGATCAAAAATATTCATTGAAATTTGCTAACTATGCACATGTTCTGTTCACTACTCATGTTTTTGTAGAATCCTACGCTTTTTTAGATTATTTTTACAACTTAGTTGTTTGAAACCTTAAGAATTACAAGTAGGTATAAATTTAATTTCCTTAATATCATTTATCTCTGTTGCGTAAATAGTTTGCTTATATTTTGTCTTTTTAAAATATGTACTTTTGCCTTGAGTTGAATTAAAACTTTCGTTTCCTTGTGTTTGCTCTTGCTCGTTTTGTATACCTAATATTATAGTAAGTATGACTTAAATTTACGTTGGGCAAAAAGTCCACTATGCAATTTGTTCCAATTTCCATTTTGTATCAAAAATTAGGCCTGTTTTCGTTATTACGCCCACTTCGCATCTAAAGTAGGGCATTTTCTAAATGGATAATACCTCTTTTGTGTTCATGGAATGTTGCATTGCGTGGAAAATGCGACGCACCAAATACACAATTCGCGTCGATTCTCCGGCAAAATTATTTACAATGTACAAGCGGAGAAGACGCCAGGACGATGCGTGAAACAAAATGCGTCGTCTCTGCGCGCCGCTTCCACCGCAAAAAGATCTCATCAGAATAAGGGGTTGGTCCGCTAAGTGTTTATAAACGCTAGTGCAACTTGTAGAAGTTGAGTTTAAAATATTGACTGCACGGACAGCGCGTGATATTGCTTGGAAAGCAGGAAGACGTAAATAAAATCAAGCAATGCACGCGCTGTTCAGAAGTTTACACCAAGCTAGCTGGCTTGTTGATGTTTCGTTTCTTGAAGATTGATAGATTTACACCATGGGGTAGTACAGCGCCAACGACACTACCAGCAAAGTAGTAATCAGGAGACTTGAGGCGTCCAAGGTGTGTTCAAAATTCGGCGATGTATCAGGATTTATGGTGGGATGCTAGGTGCTTCCATCTGGATTATTCATACTGGCCGAAGAGCAGTTCCAAGATGAACGTTTTTGTATTCCGCTAGTTGACGCTTCTTCCTTCTACAATTAACACCAATCATATTAACTTATCTTCTTGGTTTGTAGCACTTTATTTACTTATCCAGTACTGACCTTGATATCATCAACAGTCCCAGCAGTATGATATCTTTTGTTATCACCACGATGCGCACGTTTCATCGCTTGTCGATGATGCCCACGATTGAAATCGCCAAAATCTTTGGCGTCCTCGGAACTAACACCTGCAAAACAAACATTAGTTAAAACTCCAATTAAACCGACAACAATATTCTAAAAATTCATCCAGTCTGTGCAAAACTCCATTTGCGCATGCGCATTTTTCCAAATTCAATATCCACCCACAAAAATAAGAAAATTGCGAATGAATGTAAATTGATCAGCTAAGAAAGGCGTGTAGTGTTCATCGCTATGTTGCATTCTTCTAATAAATCTCACATATTCACACAGTGGGGTGACAAGAAAGGAGCAGAAGAAGTTTAGTAAAGCTCGAGAGAAGAGTAAGAACCAAAAGAACAAAACGTTCGAAACATAGCAGCGTGTTTACGTGTATGCGGATGAAATATATATATATATATAAAATTACATGGGAAACAAAAGGTGCTCACCGAGTGTGTGCTCACTCTTTCATCGTGAGGTTTTCTCTGATTGTGAATTTAGGTGGTGGGTCTTGGTTGTTATTATCTAGGGGAACAGAGAGTGAAGGTGTTTTTGGAATGATTGCTTACTCGACACTGTTTTGTGAGGTGAATCTTTACTGATACAGAGAGTGAGAACCAGGCGGACCAGGCTGCAATTTGTATTTTTTGTTTGATCAAGGTACAAAGAGTAGTTTTTTTGGCCGAGGAAGAGTCGTGTGAGATATTTGTATTTGTGTTGGAGTTACGTTGCCTCACTGTTTTCTTCTTCTATGAGAGCGAATGAGATCAGAGACGAGACGAGAGGCCGAAACAAAGCAATGAGTAAATATCATGATCAGTTATACAGCACTGAAATAGCGTATACAATAGATGCCATTTCTTTAGTATCAACTAAATGGCGTCTATTTTCGAATCAGCACTAATTATTTTACCTGCTATTACTGGTACATCAAAATCTCCACCACTAGCTGTGCTGACGCTGGAAGTAACATGTCTGGTTTTGATCAATGGTGGATTCTTGCTTTGGTTGATCGCCAAGCCCCTTCGTAAGTTAGCTCTAGTTGGAGATGGTGGTGGGTAGGAAATGCCACGATGTGTTGGACTTAACAAATGCCCATTTTTACTTGTACTTGGTACCGCTAAGGTATTATTGCTCAAGGTGTTCGGTGATCCCAGCGCCAAATTAGGTAGAGACTGTCCTAAATGATGTGCGTAGGTTGGCTGTACTGAGAGCGTATTCGGAGTTTTATTGAAAATTCGATGACTTTTAAATGATCCTTTTGAACTGGTCCCACCGGATGGTGACTTTTGATCTGTTGGTAAAGGTTGTACTCCTTCATCACTGGATATCGATGCTGTGCGGTTGTCATTTTCTCCGGAAACTGCTTTACAGGATCCAAGTGATGATTGATCATTCATCTCCACCGATCCACTGTGACTGTGCGCTAAAGATGAAACTCTTGATGCACGACTGGAAGATGCCAGAGGGGACCTGGGTGCTTGCAGGCAAAAGTGGTAATCGTTCTCCGGAACAAACTCAAAACTATAGTCAGTTTCCATACTCTCTGCTGGTTCAGTGGTGGGCAAGAAGGTGATCTTCGCCTGGGAGTAAAGAGTTTGGGCTTTTGTGATGCCTTCTTTCCAACTTTTCAGTTTCTTAGCGTCGCTATTTTGAAGGAGGAATGCTCCAATTGCCATATCCAACTCGTTCTTATAGATGCAAGCTAATGTTGGAGTTTCCTTGTTCATCTCTGTTACGACCAGCTTATCGATGACGTAGGGCATTCGGATAACCCGCATGGTAGCTCCTCCTTTTTTGGTTGATTGCTTACAGACTAGAAGCATATCAGTAAGAAGGAAACAATGTACTTCCATCTATACGAAAAGCAAAATAATCATTAATATATTATTCGAGCAGTAAGGTTAGTGTTAATACCTTTGATGTATTGCTATCTTTAAACTTCAAATCACCTTCTAGAAGTAGATGGCGTCTTCTATCAGGTGGACACCCAATCATTGGTTTGGTCAAGTCCAATTGATTGTAGTTCTTGACAAGTTTCTCCAAGTCATCATCTTTTGTTTCCTATTGAAGTAAGGCAGAATTTTAGAGGTTAAAGAGAAAGATAGCGAGTTGATAGCTTACCACAATATCGTAGCTCTCTATTCGAGCAATAATACCTTTTAGACGTTCGTTGTCTTGCTTTTGTTTCAGACTGAAGTTTACATTATTGACAAAATCATCAACAGATCGAATCTGTAACAAAGTGTGCCCATGAAATTATATTTCCTATAGGCACTTATTTGCATTACGACCTACCATAATGTTTAAGTTATCCCTGTCAACATCATCATCTGTGTTTCTTAAGATAGCTTTCAATAACAAGCCGTATTTTGTAAGTCTTTGCATGGGTTGTACTAGGATATCCATCAACCTCAATCTGTTACACTCTTTCTGCGTTTCACACCACGCTAAATACGCAGTGAATAATTCATTGTGTGATAGATTCTCTCGGCAGTAATGTTGACATCTCGATTGCTCCCCACAGAAACGGTAGTATGCGTGAAAACAATCCTTGAGCTTAAGAAATCCATCACACATTGTTTCCAAACAAGGTGGATTTTTATGAGCCCGCATGTCTTTCACTAATGGAAACAGGTAACTCCTCCAAAATTGGACATTGGCATCTAAAATGTCGCTGATATTGGAAAATAATTTATTGGTGTCAATGTCCCGCAGAATATTGGACGCCTGAAGGTTGATTAAGCACGCAAGGAAAAGGTCGGTGACCACTTTGAGGGTTTTGATGTAGGCAACTTCGGTTTTGATCAGTTCCCAGAGAGCTGTCTGCTGTTTTTGCTGCTTGTCTGTGAGCTCTATTTAGACGAAAATCATATCAAATGGGATGTGAGAATTTAATCAGGAGTGTTTGTGTTTTCTAATATTACCGGTCACGTCGATTATCTCGCGCCAATCGTCTTCGAGTTGGTTGAGCGCTTCGTGCGAGTCCGATCGTGAGAGTGAATAGTTTTGGGATTGCGGTACACCATACCGCGAATAGTGGTTCAGGTGTTCAATGAGCTGCTCCATGGATTGCTTGCCCTCCTTGCTGTTTCCAAAAAGGTTGGTGGACCATCGTTGTTTGCTCACTTTCTTGCTGCCGTCAAAGTCACCAGTGCTGCACTCTTCAGTACTAGAGCTGAAAAAACTTGTTGTCCTCGGTCGGAAATTCTGAGAAAAACCCAAGAAGGACATTGGTAAGAGTTTGGTGTAATTTGCAAGTAAATTGAATGAGTTGCAGAAGATGTAGATGACTCACGCCGGAAAGTTTTCTTGAGTGCGAAAAGTAATGTGCCTCCTGCTTCGAGGATTGTTGAGGATGTTGAAGAGATAGTTGAGCTTGAATAGGTGCTCCATGAGTAAGATGTCTACGTCCATCTTTAGCCGTGACCTTTACGTGTTTTCCTACCAAACACGCAGTATCCTGGGAGAGGGAAAGCCAGGATTGCACGTTGGATTCACGATCACACAGCCATATATCGCAATTGGACAGCTCGATGTTTCGCAATTCACACAGTTTTGTCAGTGATTCACTGTACACACAAAGTTACTTATTAGAAACGAGAGTAATTTTTCAAATAAGATAAGTTTGACGCGTAATGAATTATCACCATCAGCAAAGTTGGGAATGCCCAACCATTGGCAATTTTCGCTCTGACACATTAAACATTGTGGAAGGAGTCAAGAAGGTATTTTAAGTAAAAGGTTAATAAATCAATCGCAATAGAAGGACGTGCCGGCAGGGTCTAGAACGAAAGCATCTTGCAGAAAGCAAACGTCGACTGTCGGCACACGATGACTGGAGCGGAATGAAAGCTCGACGAGAAACGAGGATCAAATAGAAGTGTCTTTTTTAATGCTTAACGATGCTTCCCCATTGGGGCTCAACGAGTGGGGAATGCTCCACGATTGGAATTGGCAGCGTTTTGCCTTTGGACTGAAATGCGTTTGCAAAAATCAGCGACGACTGACATTTTCCGTGAACATGTACAAATCACAGGGAGACACCTTCAGGGAGACAAGTTGATGTAACGTGTCTTTTGTTATGTGTTTGGATTTATTTTATTCCAAACAGGACTGATTTATATCTAGTTTGTGTGGATAATTTTCCTTGCTCGCTTTTAATTTGTGTAATTTTGATTTGAGTGCTTGAGTGTTTTTTTGCGTGGAAATCAATATTGATGACGTTTGTGCACAGTTGAGTTATGAAAAGAAAAAGATTGTGCTTTTTATTTACTTGTGGCTGACGTGATGAATTTAGAGATTTGTTGAAAACTTCTACTCACTTTTGGTATTATAGCAGATATGATAAATGGAGAATAATTTGTGGTTACAATCAAAAATGTGGCATATTTTTGATTATATTAAATGAATTGGCATGTATCCTATTTATAGGTTAATACTTCTTATAGGATCTTCATTGTCTATTAAAATGTCCTTATCTATAAAGTGACAGAATAGACTTTAAACAAAAAGTACCCTCATAAATACCGCCGGTCTGCGTGTAAATTAAGTAGTACCTCACTGATGTCCTAATACTATAAAGTTAATTGCGTTTGAACCACACATTTTCCTACCTCCAATAAATCCCCTTGACGTACCCCTCTTTTATTTACAGCTTTCATCCTACGTCCTTTTTCCCCAAAAACAAACTAAACTGATTAAACCCAACCATTGGTGCTCCACTTTCGTACTTGCTTCAATGGAACTAAACTTGGCAAAATCAAGTACGCCGAGTTCGACAACTTAATTAACCTGTTATTAGCACTAATGCTGATAAACTTACTATAATGTGACGCCTCGAGTTGCAGGGAAGAACAATTCGGTGTCGTACGTGGACTCGTCGCCCACTTCAAAGTTGACGCTGAAGCACTCACTACTAGATTTCTACAGCAGATAATAGTCGAGTTAATCTCCGAAAGTTCCAACAAAATATGCATTTTGCCACTAACTACCTGAGAGCGGCTGAGCATGTGTCGTCGGTACGTGGGTGAAGGCGATGCGGTTGGTGGAGAGACATTTGCTGGCATTTGCTCAGGTGGTGCTAACAAGGGTCGCGATGGCGCCATCGGCGTGGTATTTGCACAATCCGACTCGGATTTTGAGTCTTTGAGGTGGGTGGCATCCGCGATGGGGATACAACTAGGCACGGCAATGCCAGCAGAAGATGTCATAGCACTAGTGACAGTTGCTGTACTACCCTGGCGCATTTCCAATGTATCCAGGTGGTTCAAACTCCTTGAACGTACCTGAAACAAATAGCAAGTCAACTTTAAAATCATAATGCACTTGAGAAATATTTTGCCAATCCGGAAACGTTATTTCTATGCAGACGTCGCTCCTTTGTTTGCCAGACGAGAATTATTTAGGAAAGCAACGCAGTGAATCACAGACGGATGCCGTTGTAAAACAGAGCTAATCGTAAGACGCAGACATGAGTTAAGTCAACCCACAGGAAGATAATAAAGTCTGGTGGATATTCTGCCGAGCGCTTTTGTAAAAGCAACTGAAATATGGCAAAGGAGGGAATATACCGGAGCAAATGTACTGAATCCTGGTGCGTCGTCTATATACGAGCTGCTTTTTAACAAAACAATAAGATTTACGCTTATAATCGACGCTGCAGGGATAAAGCACAATACGCGAGAATCGCGTTAAATAGCAATAAGTCTTCTTTTTCTACTGTCTGTTGTTTCAAGGCATGTTCGTGTGGTTGCATAACACAGTGATATATCATTACAATAGATGCGATGCATTAAATAGGTCTTTGTCATTTAAGTATTCAGAGTTTAAGGTTAGATAGGTTTGTGAGTATAAAGAAAGTGGTATTTTAATGGAATTCATGAAAATCTATTTATATTCAATGAAATTTACGTTATTATTAAAAATAAAGTATCAATAAGCTTCAGTGAAATGTAAAGGAGAATTGGAATAAATGCTGGAACATTGTAAGCTTGTGAGTTTGTAGCAATGCAAAGATGTATAGGCAATTGTATTCCGGAATTGTCAGTCGTTCATATACTAGCAGGCTGCAATGCTAGCAATGGTAGGAGCAACAGTAGCAGGCCAAGTCGGAAATTTGCTACTTTCCTCATCTGCTAGTCGGCGGCAACGAGCATTTCATTCCGTCATGCAATTTAATTTGCTCGTCAAGTCTTCGTTTTGACTTCGTACATGAAGCTCTGACTTGCTGCATCCTTAGAACAATAAGTAAGAAAAAAAAAACAGTTTGCAATACTTTGCAGTTGGAAATTGCTTCCCAACTTGTGATCATCACCTGACAATATTCGAGAAGCGTGAACAGGTTGCAATTACAGTACTAAGAACAATAACTTGCTGTAATGGTAGATTTCCTCCTCTGTTCATTTAATGTCACTTCCATGGAGTGTTGGGTGTTGTTTTACTACTTGTAATTTCGCAGCTCGCCGAAATCGTTATTCGCATTAATTAATTTCGACGTAATTCATGCAAGGAATGTGCAGACACGACAACACTGCTTGGCATTCACATAAACGTTCTCAACTACTTTGGTCCTTGCGTCGCGACGTCGACATCACCATGTTTGCATTGTGTGATTTATCCTAAAGGATGTGATGAATCAACTGTCATTGCACATGTTACAAATTACACATGCGTTATCTGGAAATACTTAATCGGCTGCTTTGGAATTTTCTCAGCCGGAACGTTCCCATAACTTCATTACTTCCCAACTTAATTGTTGACAAAATAACACAATCTTCTAAAGCGTACGTAAGTTGGAAAGTATGCATAGAATGAATTAGTTCATTTAATTATAATTTGCGCTTTAAACAACGCTTTTAACTTTAATCCGCAAGCGCAGATTCAATTACCACTGCGGAACCTTAATTGCATACTCTATATATTCAGGTCATTAAGCTTGAAATTGCAGCAGAATCTAGTCTAGGGATGTATAAAGTATTTCATATTTATTTTATCAACTTTTCATGTGCAAATTCCGTAAGCGTTCTCATTCACGCCGTTTCTTGATTGATGATGCATCAAGGTATCAACGCAGCTAGGAAATAATTACGCAATAAGGTGATAAATCGTGCTGAGCTTCATATTTATCTTTTACTTGCTTAAAATAGATTTGGTCTTTTATGATGGAATCGTATTCAGGTCGTTGAAGGATCACAGCTGAGTTTTACTTGAAAATATCTCAATTGAATTTGCTGTTTATTTCAGGCAATATTAATTTTTTCCATATTTTTTTGGGGGGAGGGGGGGAAGGGAGAAATATACAGGATGATTGGTTTCATGCTTGTCTATTATCAAATGTATATTTTCTTACATTTCTTAGAAATACACTTTGGAAGAAGTTTGCAACCCAATTCACATATTTTCAATTTAACTTCAACAAACTTTTAGATTATGTTAGACTGCATATTAATAATAATTAGGAATAATTCATACTACGTTCATATTTTAAATATTTAACTTTACTTCTATAACATCAACATAATTATTTTCATTTAATTTTTGTTTTTTTATTTGATAAAAGTGTGAGTGATAAGGCAAAGATAAGAAGAGCAAATTTGATTGGTTTTAACCTCAAATTTAGTAATTTACATAGTGATTGTTATTTTCGTACTACTCTCTGCTCAACAATTATATTTTCATGTCAACTAACTTTTTAAAATTTCTCATAAAAATTTCAGTTCACAAATTTGAATTTCCACTACTACGTTTGATCTTATTCATGTGCGAATTCCTGTTTTGCATTTAATTTATGGCCTAACCTATATAAAGTAAAGAACCTCTATTACTCTATTCAGATAAATGATATCTTACAATACTTAAGTTTAATTCTCTACTAACAACATAACAATATTAACACAAGTTGATTCTCCAGTTTGTGCTATCCGAGAAATTCATCAAAACTAGATAAATCAAATCAAATTATTGGTTAATCGAGAATCCACACACTCGAGCCATTTAGTTTCTAAACTGGTCCTATGTTTGAACATCCGGTTTAATCAAGTTTGACTTCTGACCTACCTAAGCAAAGTGCTCGGTTTGTCTTTTCAGTATTGCCATTCTAAACAAACCCTACGCTCCAAGTTGGAGTACAACGTCCGGTTCATACGATGAAGATTGTATCTTATGAACATGGGAATTGAGATAAAGTCACAAATAAGAGTATGAGACCCAAAGACAAAACACGACAACTTGTTACAACTGGTTTGGACCTATGCGAATGGGAATAAAGTTTCATGCAAATTTTGCAGTGCGGTAGTTGACAATTGATTTGATCGTGCAGTGTTTTGTATTTACTCGTACTTTCAAATGCGGAATTGTAAACGACTGAAAGTAAACAGGAATTTATCAAGTGGAATTCAAAAAAATGTTATAATGTTTGCAGAAGAAATTGAAATGTTTCTGATTATATTCTCATGTTAGCAATATGTTCTTTTGTGAATAATTTTTTAACATTAATTTATCGTTTCTCGGACAATGATGTTTTGACTTTTGCATTAACATAAAGAAATTGCAAAATTATATTGTGAGAGTTAAAGCAAAAATGACTGCAAATTAATTTTTCACGTAGAAAATTTTCTTCACATTGGATTTGGTTATGTATCCAGCATTGTGTTGATTCTGTTTTTTTTTAAATTATTCACTTGGATAAATATCCCTTTCAATCAATTTACTTCTATCACATTTGCTGCGTGTTGCAAAATTCAATTTGCTGATTTAAAACGTTTTTTTTTTTCATGAGTCATATTCTTCATATTAAGATAATTAAATAACATCTACATGGTAAATAGTTGCTGAACAATTCCTTGTCAAATCAACTTCATATCAGCAGGTATGCAAAGATTTGAAAAAAATCCAAAACAAATATGTTAATTATTGCATACATATATTAGGTATTGTTTAGCTTGAATTGGTAGTTGCTGTAAATTGAAACAAAACAAAAATTGCTTATAACATATAAAAAGTTTATAACTAATTTCAATCATTTAATTAAAATAAATTCTTTACAATGAAATACATTTCATAATAAGATCTTTGAAGTATATTCAATAGCATAGCTTGTATATGAAGATGTAAGCAAGAAAGTTAATTAACATCCTGTATATTAATATCGCAGACATAATCTATATTAAAATTAGTTATTAACGTCCGCGTATCCGTTGATTGCTTGATTCAATCTTCAGTTGTGTGATGTTATTGACAATTCAATTATGTTTAATTAAGTGGCGCGTATGAGACGCTATAATCGCCGCCGCCGCTTCCCACCCTTATACTCATAGCCTCCGACTGGCGCAACACTTGAACGCGTTGGAATTCCATCCGACATGCAATGGGTAATGATTGTCACAATGTAATAGACTAAAACACAACAACTATTAGTTGTTAGTTTTCTACTTAAAAAAGTGGATAAATAAAATAGCATTAAACAAATAGAAAAATAGTGTTCGTAAATACGTAATAAAATGATTGATGAATGCAATTTATGCATTGGGAAGTTTAGGAATAAATGACGCACATTTGAATAAATTGCCTTTATGTATGCAGGCCAATCAGCCAAAGCATTTCTAAATGCAATTGATGTTGCCGACATACTGCATATAAATAAACTCGTCCGGGAAAATATGCGCCACCAAGAAGGTTTCAATTCCCTTCACGTGCCACCTTGCTTTATTATTTATTCAACGAGGAAACGAGTAAACGTTGAAACGCAAGAGCAAGAAAATGGTAAACACCCATTGCATATAGTATTATAATGTAGAGTCTATCCCATCACACTTGAATATAATTCAATAGCTATACTTTAAAGATAATTTAAAGAATCTAATTGAGTGGAAAATATCAATTCACAATCCACATATGTACAGCATTTCTACGTTTTCACTACATTCTGACTAGACTCTAGCATTGTGAATAATCGGAAATTTCCAACATGGATTTTTTCCACAGCATGGCAACTTTCTCAACTTGCTTGGCATTCCATCAAGGACTATGCCTACAAATAATGATTTCTCAATAAGATTATACGAAGTTATGCATTGACACAACTTCAATTATGGATTGCTCTCTGATCCTTCCTTAAGACATTTTGAATGGATTGGAATGGGAATTTTCCCAGCCGATTGACTTTATTGAAAAGTGCGGAATTTTGTGCTTTTAACCCTTAAAGGACCTATAAATACAGGGATAAAGTCACATTGCGGTCATTCGTCGCAATGTTCCTGTTGGTGGCGGCGCCGGGAATTTGTTTTTATCTCAACGCAGTCATCGCTTACATCAGGACGTATCTTGAAACGATGCGCCAGGACTTTTCACTCTTAACAAGCACGCGTAAAACTTCCAGGATGTCGTAATATTTCGGAAAACTTGCGTTACTCCGCGCCATTTCATCTGGACGCTCGTAAAACATTTCGATATATAATTTGAAAGCGTGAATATTTTAGTTGGACTATTTTATTACCGTCTGCTACTTTCAACAGCGCAAGATGGAAATATTTGGATCTAGTTTATAGTGCTGTAAATGTTCCTAAAGTGAGGATGAGGAAAACAAGACGCCTGGGACATTTTCACGTAAACGCTCTGTCAATTTAAAGCTCACTGCTTCAGGCTAAGCGCGATTGCTTAAAGGAATCTAGAAGCAGATGAAAGTACGACGACAGTGTTACAATTTCCATTTTGCACAATTCTTTCCAGTCTGGCCATTGAGTTGAATCGTTTGAATTATTAACAAAATCGCTTTAAGGTATCTTCCTGATTACTTTATCGAAATCCTTCCACAAGAAAAAGTAAATAAATTTCAAAGAAATGATGAAATCAATTGTATGCTCTTATCAATGGTCTTACAACGCAATAAAATACAAATTCGTTTATTCTGATTCAATATTGATGATTGTCATTTCTTATGCATCAAGGATTTCATCTCTACCACACCACAAACGAAAGATCTCGTCATATAATTAAATTGATAACAATAGCTACGTACAACAAAGTTGCTTGCAAATAATCTGCAAATAAACAAGGTTGACGTGGTGTAATAATGATTTTGTATCAAACTGTGATTTATGATGTGGAAATTCTTGCAGTTAATTATTTACACAAGGTTGGAAAAGAGATGGAAATCTCAAAGTAGAAAAAATGCATTTTCAAACTTCAAACTTTTTAATTTGACTTTTTCGTTTTTGTGAGTGAATTGAAAAAGTATTTTTTTTTATTCCAATCATGTATTCTGTATAAGGTTAAGATTTTAAGATTCTAAAGATTCTAACCTCTTGTTATGTTAAAACACTGTTTAGTAAGCGAAAATTCTGAAAGCTATTTCAGTAGCTACCTATATAATTTTCACATTAAGTGTTTGAAATATTAAATAAAATAATCGGCAAGCTACTCAATATACTTTGGGACATAATTAATAAATATTATGTTTTGATTAATAATTTGAATGACTCAAAGATGCATCTTTATTTATCTGCTTATTCAGTAAAAAAGAAAATCATGTGCATTTGAAAACAAATTATGTAAATATTGTGTAAACATTCTAATTATACTTGTTTTGTTGAATTCAAAGTATTGTAGTTAATTTTCTGATTAACAAATTGGAAACATCTGTCAACGATTTCAGGTTTTAATAGGTACAATAATTATAAACTATAAGGTGTCTTGTGTCTTCTTAGTAATATAAAACTAATAATTTAATTTGAAATATTAATTACATCCTATTATTATG